>JANRGW010026557.1:0-15276 GCA_024733675.1 Psilopsiagon aymara | reverse complement strand
ACAACACAAACCTTATTCTCCATCTTAGACCTAAGTTAAGTTAAAAGTGTTTTAACCCTATGTTTTCCAGGCACTTGCTTTCCTTGTATCAGTACTTCACTTTAAGCATGGAAATAGGAATCCTTTCCTCTGACAGTAGAATATAGCTATTCCTGGAGTGAAGCACCCCAAGGACACTGTGCAGCAATTTACATTGTCCAGTAAGATTTTACTAACCACAAGGAAAACAAAATCCAGTTCCCTGAGCTAAAACAAAGCATTGATTTATGTGGAAAATGAAAAACTTATTTTTTCCTTTTAGTCTTGGCTGCTGCAATGCACAACGAATAGAGCCATTTGATACACAGGTTGGAAGGGATACCTGGAGGTCAGCTCATCCCAGCTCCCGCTCAGAGAAGGTTCAGGCAGGTCAGATTGCTCAGTGCCTTGTTCCTGTCAAATACTGAATGCTTCCAAGGATGAAGATCCCACATCGTCTCTGGGCCTGTGCCCCAGTGCCTGAGTACCTCCATGGTGAACTGACTTCTCCTCATATCTAACCAGAATTTCCCTGCTGCAACTTGCATCCATTGCTTTCTGTTCTTCAAGCGTTGCTCCTCCAAGATGAGTTTGGGTCCTTTTTTCCTATGCTCTCCATCACGTAGCTGTAGAAAACAATAAGATCTCACCCTTTGCCTTCTCTCCTCCAGGCTGAACAAGCACAGGTCTCTCTGTCTCTCCTTGTATACCACATGCCCCAGCCCCCTGGCAGCCTGGCGACCCTGCACCAGCATGAGTGAGTTCATTCTAGTCTTTGTACTAGCCACAAGGCCAGAACTGGACCTGGCACTCCAGATGTGGTCTCACAAGTGCTGAAGCGACCAAAGGATCACTTATTTCAGCCTGCTGGCTAAAACATTTGCTATATGGCCCTGTACACAGCTGTCTGTTGCTGCAAGGACACCTTGTTGACTCAAATTTAGCTGATGACTTCAGGCCAGCCTCTGCAGAGTTGCTTTCTCTCCACTTGGCATCCAGCCTGCGCTGCTGCATAGGGTTATTCCCTCCCCATGCAGGACTTTCAATTTTCCCCTGCTGAACCTAATTTGCAGGCACAGGCTTACGCAATAGGTGGCACTAAGGGATGACGTACTTTGCAATTGCATTGCACCAGAGTGTCACTGCTGAAAAGAAAAGAAGCAGAGGAGGCGCCTGGATTCATTCACATCGAGCAGTGGCCAGGAAAGGAGGATTCACCTGGAGCAGCCACCAGGAAAGGAGGAGCGAACATGTGGCAGGAGATCCTTCCCAACACCTGGTGAGGTCTCCTCAGCATGGGGAGGAGGGACTCCAAATGAGGCTCCCCAGGGCTGGGGCAGGAGAAAGCCCCTGTGGAATCACCAGGGTGGGAGCATGAAGCTGAGTTCTTTTGAGTGTAAGTGGGGAGGAGGTTTTATTAGACTGAGCCTTGCTGTGCACCCTCAGAGAGCTGCTTCAGGAACAGGCTTGTTTTGTTAGCAGCGCTGGGTTTGCACTATCGCAATGATAACTGCTTTCATGCCTCTGACTCACTGAACATCAGGATGTAAGTACAGGGGGATATTATTAGTTGTTGCATAAGCTGCTTAGCCTTTAGAGAGGTGGAGGCTGACACTGTTTGCTTTTAGGAGCCCTATACTTCCTTGTCTGGGAGCGGCTTAAGGAGATGCCTCCTTAAAAATCACATACTCATGGGCTGTTACAGAGATTGTTACCAAATTGCCTTTGCAATTGCTGGGGTCTCCAGTACAGGCATCAGGTTCTCCATCACAGGCAGTTGTGGGAAATGATGCTAGGCAAAAAGAAACACTGAGTGGACTTAGGTTTCATGGAGTTTCATGTCCTTTTTTTGTCGTTTTGGTCTCAAGGTATGGCAATTGTGACACCAACAGCTCCCTAATCTTGCTGCCTTCCACAGGACACAGTAACAAGACTTTCTCTTGTCACTTTTATTTTTGCTAGATTTTAGGTTGCACTTTTCTTGCAAGAGAATCTACCAGGCTGAAAGAGAATCAGGGAGGATATTCTCTTTTGCTCGAAGGCAGATGAGACCTAAAAGCTTGGTGTTCAGTTAGGAGTAGTTAGAAGCAGCAAAAGTACAGCAGCTCATTGAACTCTGAACAGGGAAAGGTCCTGCAAGGTCGTCCTTGCGCCAGCCCGGCGGCACAATGAATACCGCATGGCTGGCAGCAGAGTAACCCTTCAGCTTGAAAGTGCCCTGCAGAGGGTGCACCTATTGCTGTATCTCAGTCAAAATAAGCTATTTCCTCGTCTGAAGTAACACAGCCTGGTAGGATGAAACAGCACAAGGACACCTACAGTTGTGAAGGGTCTTTTATCTAAATTATGCCAAAAGAGGGAATATTATGGCAACAAATTATCTTGCTAAAACACAGCCCAGAAACACTGTCTGTCTGTGCAGCAGCAGTGCTCTGAGCCCCTGTCTGTCAGTCCCATCCAAAAAATAGGGAAAATAATGGCAGATGCTGCCAGGTGGCTAAACCCTTTGTGATTAAATGGTGCAGGTAGGTGATATTCCCTGTACCACCCCCAAGGGTTGGTACCATTCAGACAACCCTATCAGACTATAAATATCTTTTTTTCTTTTCCTTGTGTAGGGAGACCATCACATCCCAGATCAGGTGAGTGAAACATCTGCTCCGTGCTAAGGTGTCCACTTTCTATTAGCACCCTGGCTGGAGCACAGCATAATCCCTACCCTATGTTGCTACCATACCCTGTATGATAGCAACAACAGTTGCTCAGTCCCCTTGCATCCCCTGCAATAGCCCCAGACGAATCTACTAATCCCCAGGGGAAGCTGGACTGAGGCACAGGTCAGAGGGGTAGGAAGGTGCACAACCTTTGGATTGATTGTGCAAGCATGGCAACAGTTTTGAAACATGCTGCCTGTGTGTTTAAGCCTGTTAAATCCAACCCTGGTGACTCAGCTCTCACACCTCAAGAAAGTCTGAAACTTTGCTGTCCAGAACAGAAACAGACAAGCTGACACTCTTACCTATTGAAGGCTGTGGAGGAGGACCAGTGTTGCCCTAAAAGAGGACTGAATCTGTAGGGGATCTATGTACAAAGCGCTGCTAAGAGGGACATGTCCACCACATCCAGCTCTCTCCAGCAGCTGAAGCCCCTTGTGCCTGCTCCTAATCCATTTCTCTCTGTACAGTTTTTATTCCTGGAGAAGACCAACTGCTACTATCCCATTCACCCCAGTACCTGCTGAAAACAGATTGGCCCACATCCTGTTGAACCTTGTCCCCCAGGGCATGTTGGTTCACAAGAAGAGGGACAAGAAAGCCTTGTGATCAGCAAGTCCTAATCAGCCAAGGCTTGGGGTCACGAAGGAGTGCTGGTAGATGCAACCCTGTCCCAGATCTTGCCCGTGATCTTCAAAAATAAGAAACTCTCAGCCCCTGCTGACTCCATGGGATCTGTAGGCATTTGCTCCTGCTCAGACTCACCTGATGTGAATACAAGCCTCAGCATAGTCCCTTTATCCTTGACACTTACTTTGTTGACCACAATGTTATACCTCCCCAGGTCTTTTGGATATTCTCAGAAGCACGCAGTCCTGGTCCCTGCAGCTGCCCTGGGGGTTGGAGGGATGCTGGTTTACTGGCTGACTTCTAGACACAAGATCAAGACTATTGAAATGAGCGATGGATGGTGGGGCTCAGGTGAAAGACCCGTAAAAGGGAAAGAAGATGAAAGTATCCGTCCCTTCAGGATTGAAACATCTGACAAAGAAATTGAGGTACCAGTGGGATGTGAGAGAGGCAGAAAGCTGCAAGGTTGAGCCAATTCATCACCCACCTTGCTTTGAGGTGATCTCCCCCTTGGGGTGATAGCAGCACACCAGCCAGTGCAGCTTCCTAGATGATGCTCTGGCTCACTGCCCTTTATGAATGAGATTTGAGCTCAGATTCATTGCAGTGGCCCATAAAGACTTTGAGATCACAGACTCCACATGTGAAGTGGAGCTTCTCCTGTGGAAAGGCCACAGTGGACAGCAGACAGTGGTTCTGTGGATGATGGAGTGGGAGGGTGTCAGGACAGCAGTGGCACTGGTGGGGCAGGACTGAGGGGGTTCCACAAAAGGAAGGGCTTGTAGGGTGAAGAGGGGTGGAGGTTTGATTGAGTCACAGCACCTCACCCCTACATGCAAACATGTCCCTGCATGTCCCTATCTGGCCAACAAGCAGTTGGCAGCTCAGGCTAAGCTTCTTATTCCCCCAGCCAGCTCCTAATGTGAAAGCCTAAAGCAAGTTAGCAGCAAGGCTAAGAGTAGGACCTAGTACTCCACTGCTTCAGGAGGGCTTGTGGTGTCCCAGAGGGCAATACAAAAGCAAGCAGGGCCAGACAAGCGCATCCATGCCCACCTCTGTGTAAGGCATGCATGAGCCACTGGCCAGCCTCACAACAAGGGCTCCCCTCCACAGGATCTGCACCGGCGCCTGGATCAGGCCCGCTACACACCACATGTGGAAGGGGCCGCCTTCCACTATGGCTTCAACTCCAGCTACCTGCAGAAGGTGGTGGCGTACTGGAGGAATCAGTATGACTGGCGCAAGCAAGTAGAAAACCTGAACAAATACCCCCATTTCAAAACCACCATTGAAGGTGAGGGGTCTCTGTGGCTTCAGGAGGTCTTACTCTGAAAGGCAGAAAGGGATGATTTAAGAGGTTACAATATTTAAGACAAAACTGTATAAAAGCTTAATGATAGGAGTGAAATATCACTGGAGGTGGCAAATTTATAAATAACCTCCTATAGATTAAGACCATCAGAGTGGCAATAAGATTATGTCTAATTCAAGATGGGCTTCATTTGGCCCTGATCCTGTGCTAAAGAATGATCTTTTCTTCCGCTATGGCCTTGAAGCCACCTGTGAAAATTGCAAAATTTACCTAGACTCCGAGGCTAGAATATCCACTGCCACCACACAGTTTAGCCAAGTGAGGTTAGCCAGGTCTGCAGGTCAAACTTCTATGCTATTCATGTACGTGCAGCTCTACTTCTACACTAGGAGACCAGTTTCTCAGGAGGTGGATGTTCAAGCACTTGTGACTCCAGTATCTGGGGCTGGGATCAATACCACTGTTTGTATGCAAAAGATGAGCTGTAGGTACAATAGCAGCCGTCCCTTTCAGGTAGGCATCTCACTGCCATGGATTGTGTAACTTCCAATACAAATGATCATAACGATTTTGCCACCCTCCATCTTCAGAGTCCAGAGCAGAAAGTGTGTGGAACCACAGCTTTAATTTATCTGTCTTGGATGTGTCGCAGGGATCGAGATCCATTATATACACATCAAGCCGTCCTACGTCCCTCATGGTGGAGCTGTACAACCTCTGCTAATGGTCCATGGCTGGCCTGGTTCCTTCTACGAGTTCTACAAGATCATCCCTCTGCTCACAGAGCCAGCCAACCATGGCCTGAATGAGGGTGATGTGGTGTTTGAGGTCATCTGCCCATCCATCCCAGGCTACGGCTTCTCAGAGGCACCACACAAGCAGGGTAAGTGATGAAAAGGCTTTGCTGGATTCGCAAGGGTTTTGGAATGACACCTGAGCCATCCCTCAGCACTGCAGTTTGTGAATGCAGATGCTTAGCTCTGCATTAACACCCGTGTGGCCGAGGCTCTGGGGCTGCCTGGGGATTTGGAAGGCATTGGTACCTGGAAGCCAGGTCTGATTCCCACTTTCTCCACTTTCCATTGAGCTTCTCTCATCTCGAGTTCACTTTCTTGCCAGTGAGTGAGGCAGAGCAGCATAGCACTCTGCGCCTTCACGCTGCAGCACACTCACATACTTCTGAAAGGCCACAATCTTTGGCCAGTGGATAAAGAGCAGGACAAAAAGGTCTCCTGTTTTTCTCTGCCTACAGGGTTTGACAGCGTAGCAGCTGCTCGGATATTTCACAAGCTGATGAACAGACTGGGCTTCAAGGAATACTACCTACAGGGAGGAGACTGGGGATCTCGCATTACCACAAACATGGCCCAGATGCTGCCGCAGTGAGTGGCAAAGGCAGTCAGTGCAGAAAAGATGCCTCCAGTTCTCATCCTGTCTTCTGGCTCCATCGTCCTGGTCCTGCCCTCTGTTTGCCCTGCCTCTCGTTCCCTTCTTCTCAGTTTCCTCCAGGGATGTCCCACCCCTGTGCATTCGGTTGCATCCGTATGCTTTGCATTGATATTGGCACAGTTCTCATGCTTTCTAAACTTCAGAGCTGTTTGGCTTCTCTGTCACTAGCTAAAGAGACAGATTCTCGTTCCGCATCAGGAAGGAGATAACTTTAAAATCGGGAGGGAGGAAAAGAAGGAAGGAGCTCAGCCTTTCAGCAGCTGAACGGTACCATGAGGTATAGAACTTTCCTATCGAAAATGCAGAGTCAAGACTGAAGAAGAAACACAACACCTTCCTTCCAAGGTGGCATCACAGCTCCTTGTTCGGCTTTTAATGAAAAGCAGGCAGCCCAGCCATGCTGAGGTCAGAGAACAGATCAAGTGGGAAAGCTCTTAAAGCAGTTAGATTGGAGGCTGAGCAGCTCATGTTCCCAATGGCAGTTGTGCTTCACAGCACCCAGAACACTGTGAACGTGGGTGATCTGATCAAGCTTTTCAGCAGATAGCCAGTGCAGCCTGTTCCTGGTGTAGCACAGAGCAACACCAGCTCAACAGCCAGAGTCACCAGCATGGATCTACCACATCCAGAAACTGAGTACCTACAGCTAAGCTCATAGCAGTGGCACAGCTGGATGGAGATGGCACCAGCCGTACCGTTTTTACCTCCCATAACTGTATTTCTCTTCCAGGCATGATGAACCTGAAGGGCTTTATGTATTTTACTCTGTGAAATATTTCTGTCACAGCCCCAGTCAGACTTGTTTTATAGAAAATCTGGAGACAGACAATCGCTTGATTTAACCTTCTGTTCATCAACTGAATTTCAGGTGCGTGAAAGGGCTTCACCTGAATCTTGTCTTCATTACCGCACAAGGTTTGGGAAGGATTTTGTCTGTCCTGCTTGGGGCTTATGCACCATGGCTCGTAGGCTTCACTCGGGAAGATGCTCGCCGTATGTATCCTTTCATCCAGAAGAATATATACGACATTCTGCGAGAATCGGGATACTTACACATCCAGGCCACCAAACCAGACACTGCAGGTAATGAAACTTACATATATCCCTCTGCTGAACATTATATAGTAACTGTTCATGGTATATAAAGACACAGCTCAACAAAGGCCAGCTGTGTTTGAGAAGCAATGAGTTGCGGTGACTAAATAAAAGACATGGGGCAAGAACTGTGTAAAAGGAAGTTAAGGAGAAGAGCTTTAAAAAAAGATAGTACAAGTACCACTTTTCGAGGTCTTTTCAATGGCATGCCACATCTCTTGGGGAAGGAGCTCTTTTGAACAAAACCCTTAAAGTAAAGCACAGGGTCCGGAAATTGAAGCTTCTAGAAAGAAATGTGGGTGAAACCAATAAAAATATCACGAGCAAGTGCACCAGGAGACTTTTAGGGAGCTAGACACAGCCCTAATACCTGAAAAGCCAGAAGCCTGACACAGTGAGGCCAGGATATGAGGAGTCTGAAGACAGATAACGGCCATCTCAGGAAAGTGAAATGAGTGACTTACATCAGTCCTCCCCAAGGAGGACTCTGGGGGTCTTCCTTTCCCAAAATAAGCCTTCATCAGGAGAGACAGTGGAGCTGTCTCCGACTCCTGTCGGATGTGGAGACCGTAAAACGAATAGCAGCCATCCTGGCAACTCCCTGCAAACAGAAAAAAACCGAAACGTTAGTTAACGCTTAGTCTGCTGCTTGAACTGATTGCTGTACCAAAGAAATAAAAGGAGACAGACAGGATGGCAGCTTGTTTCCTTGGGGTTTTTAAGAGCCAAAAGTGAAGGTAGACCCAGAAAAACAAAGACCAGTCTGTCCAGTCACTGATCAGGAAAGCAGGAGAACTATGTTAAAGGGAAGAACAGGCTTACAAGTAATAATATCACAAGGAAATCACGCTTCCAAAATCAGAGCTCTGTCAGAATCAAAGGGAGTGGGGGTGGGGGGGAATCCAGTAACTGAACGTATTTCATTTCCAAAACTGTTAGGTCGAGGTCCCTTTCCCAGTGCTCTTCAAGAAATTAAACTGCCTCGAGAAGAGGATTAGGATCAGGGATTAATAAGTGGTCAGTGTGAGTGAGAATCCTCTCATAGGGATAAATAAGCAAGTTCCAGGGGAGGGAGAGTAAATAAGAAAACCCTGCGCTGGCACCTGCCTATTTCAACATGATCCCAATTTCTCTACAGTTCAAAGGTAACCATGAAGTGAAAATCTGACAGAATGCAGGCTTTGGTTTACTCTAAGGATAACTGCAGAGAGTTGCAAAAACATTAATGTGAGTGGTTGATTAAGGGGGCCAATAAAAACTGATGTCAATGAAGTCCACAGCAATTTAAGGAAGGAAGAAAGTCACAGTGGGCTCGGGTTTGGCTGCTGCTGCCATGAGAGAATCCACGAGTCACAGACAGGGCTTTGAAGTGTCAGCAGGGTCAGAGTTCAAGAGAATCTTACAAACCCTTAAAGAAAGTCAAAAGAGACTAAGACAAACACTAAATCTACAGTTATCACAATCTGTTGCACCCCTGTGCGCCCTGTTTCATAGATGTATTTTAGAAGAATACAGGAAGGGGAGGAGAGGAAGGCTGGAGAGACCAGGCAGCTTCTGCACGAGCACTGTACAGAACTCTTCAGCCTGGAAAAAGAAGAGCAGGGGTTTTGTGGCACACTAAACCTGGGACATGTGGAAACTGAAGAGGGAGGAAAAAATGTATCTACCTCCTACTCAGTCTGAAGAAATACCTACATTGACAGTTTAGTTTTCATTAGGCAGGTTTAAAGCTAAGCTTAAAGTATTTCCGTTTACCACAAGCTGTAGCACCTAAGATGTGTACAGAGTGAATGACAAACTGCAAACAAGACCCGCGGGTTTGAGCATCTAACCTGTGGACGTTGAATACAGTGGTTCCGAGGCAGCTTTCAGCCCAGAAAATGCTCATCTCCACATGGGTTACACACTGGCTGGCACATTTCAGCCTGCCCTACCGCTGCTGGTCAGAGCATTTACATGGCTGTGGCCCGTAGCAAATCACTCCAGGCCTGCCAGCACAGGGAAACAGTTGTGCCGATGTGCCAGCTTCCTTTGCATTTGCTATGTCCACTATTAAGTTAAGACACTGTTGTGCATCATCTTCTACATAGTCACTCGGTGCTCAGATTCACTTGGAGCTGGCAATACCAAGTATATTGTAAACTACAGCCTGGGGTACGATACAGGAATTTCCCAAGGCAAGCCTCCTTCACAACTGAAGTCATTCCTGTCCCAGTTTCACAAGTAAGAACACAGATATAATGTACTGTGTACATGCCGTGTTTATAACATTTGCTAGTGTTTCCCCATAGCCAGAAACAGGTAACAGATACACAACACTCCACCGTTTAAGCTCGATAAAAAGTGATGAACAGCATTCAGCATGCCGGTTATCCACCCTAAGCAGGATGCTGCTCCAAATAGTGTGTCAAAAATGTCTGATAATCCCTTTACACCTGAATTTGTACCTCCCGCCACACATGACCAAGATGCCAGCAGGACTTTCTCAGCTCCTAGCTTCCTTTCTGTAGGAATTACCAACATTTGCCGTCAGTTACAGCTGGAATTCCATTGAGGTGAGTTTCTCAAGGATAAAGTACTGCCCAGGCTACTGAAATACAGATTTGCAACTGAATTCTCATAGAAAACTCTAAAGAACTCATTAAAGCCCAGTTTAACTTCCACTGAAGCATTGCAATGCCAGACAACTGTAATAGCTCTCCCCTTCTCCTGAATTAGGTTGCGGACTGAATGACTCCCCTGTGGGGCTTGCTGCCTACATTTTGGAGAAATTCTCTACCTGGACAGATAAATCGTTCCTGCAGAGAGACGATGGGGGCTTGGAAAGGTAAGGAAACAGATGCTCTTCCCCAACAACACTCATTCAAAGAGTGAGTGATGAAAACTGCTGAGGTGAGAGGCCAAAGACTGGCCAATCAAAGCTGAATAATGGAAGATGACCCCTGACAAGGGTAGTTTAAACTTACAGCAGACTGCCTGCAGGCTGCTGCTTGAGCCCCGGGTAGTTTCAGTCTAGGTGTCAATTTGCTGCTTGAATACCAGCAGAGAACAAGAGGAAACGAGGGCACCTCAGGGCAAAATCACAGTACAGCATACAGAGAAACAGCTTCCAATGAAATGTCTTCATCTTTCTCACTCAACAGCAAATACACTCTTGATGAGCTTTTGACCAACGTGATGATTTATTGGGTGACAGCCTCCATCGTGTCCTCAATGCGATTCTACAAGGAGAACATTATCAAGGACCCGGATCTAAATGCTATTTCCAGGTAACACAAAACCCAACCCACCAAATTCTCCTTCCTTTTGATAAATATAGTTAAGGGTCACTTCTCTTTTCCATTCTAATTCACACGGGAGCCTGTGGCCAAGACAATGCAGACTTAGCCAAGTACATTCAGTCTTGTTTGTGATCAAAATACAGGACATGTACTTATTCATCAAACTAATGTAATCTGTGGCTCAGTTCAGTAAAAAGCAGACAGAAAAACAGGAGCATTTCTAAAAGAGAAATATACGAATTAGGAAAGATGTGGCTCATTGGTGGATAAACTAAAAGCTACAGCTCTTGAGTAGAAACTTGGGGAGGCAATTTAGAGAGCAGTACTTGAAACACAGCACCTTCTGCCAGCTGCTGGCTTTGAGACAAAGAGGAGAGGCTGAGCAGGAAAATGCTGTTGAGCAGAATTCTCCAAGTGATGGATCATGCAAATGAATCAAAGAGTCCTTTCCTCTGTGGACGGAACCAGTGTACCTTTCCCCTCAAGAGGGTCATTTCTTGCACTGGCACCACGAATTCTAAAGCAAGCGTGAGCTAGCTGGTTTCCGACTTCCCCGCAGTGTGACATCTTGCCACATGTCACAAAACATACAGAAAACAAGGCAAGTTAAAAAATCTGGAAAGTTTCAACACTGAACTGGGTGCGCATTGGTCTCTGCTTTGCGCTTCTTTGGGTACCCCACTTCAAAAGGCCGGGAGCTCCAAATGAAAGCACAGCACAGTGCAAGACCACTCAGCTGTTTGTTGTGGTAAACTTCTCCAGCTGACGGTGGCAGTTACAAGAGTCAGAAGGGGTTTATAGACTTTCCCCACTTACTTGCACCAAAAATGCAGTTAACCAATGTCTTCCAGGGTTGGAGTATATGTTCCCACAGGGATCGCAGCCTTTCCTCAGGAGATAGCACATACACCACAAGTCTGGACAAAGAAGGCCTACAAGAACATCATCACTTACACTTACATGCCACGTGGAGGGCATTTTGCTGCCTTTGAGGAACCAAAGCTGCTGGCACAAGACATCATGAACTTTGTCAGAAAGGTAGAACACCTCTGAACCTGCAGTTTCAGTCTGTACACAGAAGGCAGGCAAGTTGGTTTGCCACCAGCAGAACCTTCACTGTGCCAGATATTAAAGAAATGCAATGCAATCACCCATAGAAGACAGCATTTTATTTGGAAAATAATAATAGTACTAAATTTGTTAATAAAACTCTAAAATCCTTAAGAAAAAAACACCTTAAAAGCATCTTGTCTTCTTTCATACCCAGCACATCACTGCTGCATTCCGAGTTCAAGTATAACGGAGTATGTAAACAGTTGAACGCAGTAACACTGCACTCATTTGGGGGAGAGAGTAGCAAGGAACGGGGCCCTTGCTCCTCAGAAACAAGGCTTCTCTTCAAGAGCGTATGCAGAACAAGCAGCTTTGGTGGAAGAGTTTTGTTCTCCTGAGCACACACACTGATGTTCAAGTTACAATTCATTCAAGAGACCTGCGGTTAGATGTTAGAGTAGACAGCTGCACATAAGACTGCCTTCTTCATTCTGGCAGATCTTCCCCAAGAGCAAGCCTTTGCAGTTACTACACACTGTGAGCAGTTCTTAACGGATAGGGAGAGACAGCACTAAAAATAAGAGATCCAGACAGACAAGAATACATGGTTATATTTGATAAAGTTATCGCCACTTAAGACAGCACCAAAGGTTATTGAATATTCTATAAACGTTCTACAAAGCAGACATCATTCGCGAAAGCCTTTGAGTGTCACTGGTGCTTGAAACCAGACATAGTCCTCCCAGTCAGAAGTCACACGCTCAGCAGGCAAGGTGCTCATGGTGATGTCTCCATCACAGGACAAATTCACGGTTAGTTTCCTCCTTCGGGTTGGCACTTTATAGTTGAGCTTGGGCCGAAACCAATCAACGCCACAGTCGCGGTGTCCTTGGAGCATAACAACAGTGCTCATGGGAGGGAGAGTCTTAAGTTCACTGAAGACATCCGCAACAAACAGCGAGTGGAACATCTTGCGAGCACAGGATGCAGCTTTCAGGCTCTCTTCAGCACTGCCTTCAAGGATGCCCTCCAAGTTGAGCTCGTAGAGCTCCATGGGGCTCATGACATTGCCTCCAAGTAGAATAAGAACCCGAGGAACCAGTGTCAATCTAAACATCACTTCCAAGTGCTGGAGCACTCCCTCCAGCTCCATCAGCACCTGCTGGCACTTCTTGCTTGCCAGGTCCATGGAGGCTGGCTTCTTAACCACATCTCCATCCTGGGGAAGAAGGAAAACAAGATAAAAAGAAAAGATTAGCGTATTCAATTGTTAGGGAACATTCGCCCCAAGACACTCTTCAGAAGGTATGGCCCCTCCCTGAAAGTCAAGGCAAGTTCAACGGTTTTAGGCTCCTTTTAGAAGCTATAGGCATCCACATACAGAATCAGAAGACCAGAGGAACACAAAAGGACACTCTAGAGCTATTCAGTTTGAATCTGACTTGCAGTACTGATGAATTCCCACAAGAATTAGAAGCCATGTCTTTGAAAGAACAGTTATCACGCGTGCCCCGATTCTGGCTGGAATAGGGGTATTCCATTACTACAGCACGTCATATAAACTGGGGGGAGTCACCCAGAAGGCACAGACAGCTTCTTGGCTGAGTACCGGCTGGCAAGTGTGAGCAACTGCCTTGTTCATCACTGCTGTTGAGTGCTTGTTTTCCCTTTACCCTACCCTTTTAGTTTTATAGCCTCTCCCCTTGCCATGTCCGGTATTATTATTAGCAGTAACACTGCGTTATTCTTACCTGAACCCACGGGGTTTATATTCTTTTGATTTTCCTTCCCACCCCACCTGAGCAGGGGGAGAGTGAGCAAACGGCTGTGTGGTGCCAAGTTACCATCTGGGTTTAAACCACAACGACTCCACAACATCTTTTTTTTTTTTTTTCCTGAAGAGCTGTTTGTGCACCACGCAAAACAGTGACACGCTTGAAGCTGAAAGCGGGACAAGATAGAAGCAGTAACTTATTGAGACTTTCAGCCACCCAATCCACCGGTTTGCTTGTTTTGTTTTGAAGGGAGTTACAGCAACGTTTGAGGATGCAGCTACGGGGAGCACTTTAGAAACAGTTAAGACGCAACGCACGGGAGTTACTGAACCGTAACGGTTAACTGACAGGCAGCACTCGAAGGCCGCGGGCACGGCCGCCCCCAGCGCAGGGCTACCGCCGCCCGCCGCATTACCTGGGCCGCCCGCCGGTAGAAGTAGGCGAACTGCTCGTAGGGCAGCGGGAGCTGGTGCCGCTGGTGCAGGATGTGCTTAAGGAGCTCGCAGGCGAAGAGGCAGCAGCTCTCCCGGGTCACCGCGCCCGGGAACACCACGGACACCAAGGGGCAGGGCACCGCCAGCTCGCTCCTCCGGGGCCTCCTCCCGCCGCCGCGCTTCAGGCCCGGGGAAGCCTCAGGAAGGAGCAGGGGGGACGCCGGAAAGACGGGAGAAGCCACAGCCCCGACAGACGCCATTTTCGGGCGACAGCCGTGGGAGATTTGAATGGTTGCGGCGGAGCAGCATGGGAGCGGCTGAGGGCCCGCCCCCCTCGCGCCTTCCCGCGGCGCGCGCACCGCTTTTCGCTGGGGAGGAGGCGGGTTCCGGTTCGCGGCGGCGGTCAGCGGGCGGCCCGGCGTTTGCAGCCGGGGGCCTGGTCAGCAGCGCGGGGAGCAGGGCTGCTGCTGGGGTGCTCGGTGGGGCTTACACCGCGCTGCGGAGGCACCGCAATGGCTGCGGCAAAGCGGGTGCCCCAGTCCGGCCGCGGGCGCCGTGAGCTGCGGCTGCCACGTGGCAGGGCTGCCCAGGCGGCTCCGGGGAACTGGCGGACTGGGTTCCCCCCCACCCAGAGCACGACTGGCAGGTGCGCGGCAGTGAGGGGGCAAAGCCCCGCTGGGGGCCGCTGGGTCCCCTTCGGCCCTGCCAGGCAGTCCCGCTGGCTCCAGTGCAGCGCAGCGCAGCGCGGGGGAGCTCCCTCCGCCCCGCGGGAGGCGGGGAGCGTGCAGCGAGTGGGAGCGGCCGTGTTTGGAAACAACGTGGCCGCAGCCCCATCGGTGCCTCCTCAGCAGCCCGCGGAGGGAGGGCGGTCGCTGCCCGGCGTTGGCAGAGCGAGGTGACGGTGCTGCAACCGCGGCAGCCTGCTGTAGGTGCCACGGGCGGTGAAAGAACCACCACTAATAAAGAGTCGCCCTCCCCAGGGGCTGCGGTGGAGAGACACTTGGTATGCGCATGCTTCGGGCAGCAGAAGGGGCTTTTGTTCCCGGCGGGAGACTAAAGGCGTCCTTTGGCGTAGCTGCGTGCGGGGCTGCTCCCTCCACGTATTTAATCGGCACCCCAGTGCCAAACACCTCCAGAGACGCCCGTCAGAAGGGGTGCTGATAGCTCGCTGTCACTGAGCGGGGGACTCGCGGCAAACAGGGAGAAGTGCCGGAGCGGACGCCCGCGGACGCCCGGCAAATCCCGGAGGTCAGGGGCCGGGGAGCGGCGGCTGCCTGTGTGCTGCACGCCGTGGGCGCCAGGCGGCGGCGCCGCCTCCCTCGGACTGCAACTCCCATCCGTCCCTGCGGGGGGAGCCCATGAAGGACCGAAGGGGCGAGCGCCGAGATGCATGCTGGGAGCTGTAGTCCTGAGAGCAGAGAGGCGCGCCGGCCGCGGGCGGGACTCGGTTTCCCGTGGTGCCGCGCGGCGGCTGCTGAGGCCGGGGCGGCCGCCATGGACTCCCGGGTGTCGGAG
>JANRGW010026556.1:0-21581 GCA_024733675.1 Psilopsiagon aymara | reverse complement strand
ACTTCATCAGGTTGGCATCAGCCCACCTCACAAGTGTGTCAGGGTCCCTCTGGATGGCATTCCTTCCCTCCAGCATACCAGTTGAACCACACAGTTTGGTGTCATCGGCAAACTTACTGAGGGCACACTCAATCTTGTTGTCCATGTCACCAACAAGGATGCTGAACAAAACCTGTCACAACACGAATCCCTAAGAGATGCCACTCATTACTGGTCACCAGCTGGACATTGAGCCATTGACCACAACTCTTTGCGTATGGCCATCCAGACGGTTCTTTATCTACTGAGTGGTCCACTTATCAAATCGATGTCTCTCCAATTTAGAGATAAGGATATTGCATGAGACAATGTCAAACACTTAGCACAAGTCCAGGTAGGTGACATCAGCTGCTCTACCCCTATCAGTTCCGTAGCTCCATCATGGAAGTACACCAAATTGATCAGGCAGGATTTCCCCTTAGTGACGCGATGCTGGCTGTCACCAAACACCTTGTTGTTCTTCATGTGCCTTAACATGCCTTCCAGGAGAGTCTGCTCCAAGATTTTGCCAGGCACAGAGGTGAGGCTGGCTGGTCTGTTATTCCCTGGGTCATCCATTCTCCCCTTCTCAAAAATGTGGGTTATATTTCCCTTTCCTTTCCTATAAAAGCCCTCAGGTCTTAATTCTCAGAGTGCCTGGGTCTGCCTTCCAAGGCTTGGGTGGTGTGGTCAGAGAATTTGCCAGTGAAGACTGAAGCAAAGAAGTCATGAAGAACCTCAGCCTCTCCAAATCCAGGGTAGCCAGTTCTCCTGACAGCTTCCAGAGAGCACCCATTTTGTCCCTAGTCTGTCTTTTATCCTCTATGTACCTATAGAATCCCTTCCTGTTATCCTTAACATCCCTAGCCAAGCTTAATTTTAACTGGGCCTTAGTTTTCCTAACCTGGACTGTAGCTTCCTGGGCAACAACTCTGTATTCTTCCCAGGCCACCTGTCCTTACTTCCACTTTTTATAAGCCTCTTTCATCCCTCAGAGTTTCCTCAGCAGCTCCTTATCCATCCAAGGAGGTCTCCTGGCCCTCCTGCCACACTTCCTTCTAGTTGGCATGCAAAACTCCTGAGCTTGTAGCAGGTGATCCTTAAACATCAACCAGCATTCTTGGGCCCACCTGCCCTCTAGGGCTATATCCTATAAAACCTTACTTAGTAGACTCCTGAAAAGGCCAAAATCTGCTCTCTTGAAGTCCAGGGCAGTGAGCTTGCTGCGTGCTCTTCTCAGTGTCCTGTGGATGTCGAGATCAATCATCTCATGATTGCTGCAATCAAGGATGCCCTGGATTATCACATTACTCATCAGCCCGGCCTTATTGGTGAGGGTGAGGTCAAGCATGGCATCTCTCCCTGTCGGCTCCTCTATCACTTGCAGAATTAAATTGTCTTCCACACCACCATGGAACCTCCTGGATTGGTTGTTGTCATGGGTTCAGCAGTAGCAGTCATTTTTCTCCTTCTTGGTAGCTGGTGCAGTGCTGTGTTTTTAACTTTTGGCCTGAGAACAGTGCTGACAACACCAAAGTTTTCAGTTATGGCTTAGTGATGTTTGGTCTGGTCAAGGACTTTCGGAGCCTCATGCTCAGCCAGGGAGGAGGGGAAGCCAGGGGGAAGCTGAGACAGGACACCTGACCCAAACTGACCAGAGGTATTCCAGACCACAGCACGTCATGCCCAGGATGCAGAAGCTGAAAGCAGAGACCCAGAAAGGTGGTGGGGGGTGCATGG
Source organism: Psilopsiagon aymara (assembly GCA_024733675.1). Classification (NCBI taxonomy): domain Eukaryota; kingdom Metazoa; phylum Chordata; class Aves; order Psittaciformes; family Psittacidae; genus Psilopsiagon; species Psilopsiagon aymara. The sequence goes on along the minus strand of JANRGW010026556.1, from coordinate 19,823 downwards.
CTTGGTCGGGCTGGGTATACCTGGTGAGCTGTTGTATTCTCTTCCTTTGTATTTCTCTTGTTATTATTATTACTAGTTGTAGCAGTTGTGGTTTGTGTTATACCTTAGTTAGTAAACTGTTCTTATCTCAACCTGTGGGAGTTGCATTGTTTTGATTCTCCATTTAGCAAACTGCGTGACTGATTTACGGTTGAAACCACAACAGTTGTGCTGTGCCTTACTGTCCCTCCAACAGATATCAGTAAGGTTCAAGTGCCCCATGAGGACAAGGGCTGTGAGCATGAGGCTATTCCTCTCTACAGAGCGCTTCATCCACAAAGCCCTCTTGATCAGGCAGTCTGTAACAGATCCCCACAGTAATGTCCCACATAGCTGTTCTCCCTCTGACCCTAACCTACAAACTCTCTTTTAACTGCTCATCTGTTCCCAGACAGAGTTCTATACTCTCCAGCCTGTCACTGGCATAAATAGCAAATCCCCCTCCCTGTCTGCCTTGCCTATCTTTTCTAAAGAGCCTAGATCTACTCCACACCTGTACGGATCAGCGTGTCTATTGACAGTAAGTGTCCTTCCTCTCAATAGGGAAGATAGAGAAGGTACATTCCACAGGGTACCCTGCAGTTTTACCTTCAAGACCATGGAGAGGACATAACAAAGAGGTACAAAAGTCAACCTCAGCCCTAGACACATGGGTGCATGAATGTCAGAGGAAAACAATCACAAATTGGAGTCTGTCCAGGGGATCTGGTGCTCCATTTTCCAGTGGGCAGTTTCCTGGACAGAGTGGGATGTCTGACCTTACACTATAGTAATGAATTATAACCAGTTTTTAGAAGAATTCAGTGGAGCATGCAATGAACAGTTACAGGGGCACTCTGCCTCCATGTGAAGGCGTGGGACAATTGGATTTACTGGACTGTATGATTAGATGCCATAGCACATCATAGTCAAGGGAGTATAGTACTGTAGGAGACGATGGTGCCCAGTGTACTCTAATGCCATGAAGCCATCAAGGGGCAGAACTCATTTTTATTTCTAGAATGCTGGGAGTTCGCAACAGCTAACTGTACTGGAGGTTGAAATCAGCCTACCTGGGAAGGAGTGGCAAAAGCACCCGATTGTGTCAGACCCAGAGGCCCAGTACCTCAGGAGAGGGTACTTCAAAGACCCAAAAGGATACTGATGGTCTTTTCGTATCGCTGCTCTGGAGATAGAGGAAATTAAGCAGCTGTCCACATTGCCTGGTTTCTCAGAGCATCCTTTTATTGTGGGGTTTCTGAAGGTCAAAGAACAACTTATGCAGATCACTACTACAACAGTTCACCAGCAGCAACTGAGATTCCCCATTTCCCACCTTCCTGATCTGTTGATTGAAAAGCCAAGAAGTGATCAGTAGGACTTACTCACCCTTTAATAGCCCTATATATCCAGTGTAAAAGTCTAACGGAGAGTGAAGAATATTGTGGCATAAATGAAGTCACATCACCCTTAGTTCTGCCATACTGGACCTGCTTGGACTTCAGTATGAACTGAAGTCAAAGGCAGCCAAGTGGTATGCCACAATTATTTTCAATGCATTTTCAATGTTATTTTCAATGCATTTTTATCAATTTATTTGGCAGCAGACTGCAGGCCAGAGTTCGCTTTTACTTGGAGGGGCGTCCAGTACTCTTAGAACCGACTGCCTCAGGGGGGGAAACACAGCCCTACCATCTGCCATGGACTGATCCAGACTGCATTGGAACAGGGGCAAGCTCCAGAACACCTGCAATACGTTGATGACATTATTGTGTGGGGCAATACAGCAGAGGAATTTTTTGAGAAAGAGAAGAAAATAATCCATACCCTTCTGAGGGATGGTTTTGCCATAAACCAAAGCAAGGTCAAGAGACATGCACAAGAGATCTAGGTTTCGGGAATAAGATGGCAAGATGGACGGTGTCAGATGCCTATGGATATGATCAAAAAGATGTCAGCAATGTCTCCACCAATTAGTAAGAAGGAAACACAAGCTTTCTTAGGCGTTGTGGGCTTTTGGAGAATGCACATCCCAGCTCATAGTCTGATTGTAATCCCTTTCCCTCATGTGACCAGGAAGAAGAACAAATTTAAATGTGGCCCCAAGCAACGACAAGCCTTTGATTTCATAGTAGTAGTCATAGTACTAGTATATTTTACTTCAGTTATTAAACTGTTTTATTTCACCCCGCAGGTTTTACATTCTTTCAATTCTCCTCCTCCTCCTGCACAGTGACAGGGGTAAGGAGTGGTGAGCAAGTGGCTGCATAGCACTCAGTTACCGGCTGGGTTTAAACCATGCCAACTTGTGACCTTAGGCAGAGGTCTTGCTATGCTGTTTGCTGAAAAATCCTCAAGCCTGGAACTAGCACAAAAACTTGGTTCTTGTGACTATGTTTTACAGCACAGACCAAGAACATATTTACCCTTCAGGCTGATTGATAAGGCTCAACAAATTCGAATTTTTTCTGCTTATTCTACATTTTAGCTGCCCTTGCAGCTCTGCCGTATGACTGACACTAGAAAAGAAATCTGTAGTGAGCCAATGCCAGCTACAATGAGCAGAGGCAGTAAGCTGAATTCAGCCTGAAAGAAATAGAGAAGTTGCTGCCAAGCTTCACAATCACCTTAGTGGTCTTCTGTCCAGTTAAATATAGATGTAACAACTCTGAAAGATTCAGGTGCCTAGTTTGCATTCAGCAGCAGACCACTCAGTGCTGAATCACTCTTATTTCCAAAGACTAGTATTATGGGTTAGGGTCAGTAAGGAAAAAAAATTGTTTTGCAGGGTTAGAATAGATGTTTGTGGACAAAAGGATGAAGTAAAGTAGCTAAAAAAGCCATCCTAAATAAATTTGGAACTTGCTTTAATAAATTCTCAGCCAACAACTGAGGATCACTTGGAAAATCTAAAAGAAAGAGTAAATTTAAGGGAATATGGATACTACTAGTATTATAAAACCATGAGGGACATAATGACATTTGGTTTACAAAACATAACTACCTCATCACATAGAAATCCAAAGTCTTCTGAACCACCTCTTCAGGAAAAAAGTGTGGACGGTGTTATAGCAATACCCATTTTGATTTAAATTTCAAGAAAACTTATTACATTCCAAGTGTTATTTTGGTGCTTCAGTACATTTTCAGAACACTTTCAGTGATTAAAGTTTTGGCTAAGGCAAACTTCAGACACAGTGAAATTGAATTATATTATCTATGTACTGCATCTTTTATTCACTGTATCTTTTGTTTTTAATTTAGGCCTTTAATTTGCACTCAAAGGGTCTTAAGAGGAAGCAACTATATTTCTATTTATAATAAACATATAAAAGATATGTTCTAAGAATAGATGTGATCTATTTAATTTATAATCTCTATGTGCATACACACACACACATAAACATCCATGTTTCAAGATGACATTTTCACATATGATTCATAAAATTTTATGGAATCACGATTTCATTGTGGAAACATATTTTAACTTTGAGACCTAACTCTGAATAAGTAAGATATGCCTTAGGTACAGTAGTAAACAAGTAACAGTTTTTCTGATAACAGGTCTATTCTATTTTTTGTATCTTGAAACATTCGATTAAAAAAAAAATAATCATTTCTCTGCATGAAAATAACACTCTATAAAAGCAACTGTCAAGTAATGACTGCATAAATGATGTATTTTTTTAGAAGACTGAAATCATGCTCTAATTATGGTCTAATATCTCAGGTCATTACTAAATTACTTTGGAGACACACTTGTTTCTTAAACTAATTGTCCTTCATTTGCACTAAACCTTTGAAATTTCTCAAAATTTTGGTGAAGGAGGTGAACTGAAAATGACAGTTTCAGGCGCATCACCTGAAGAACTTCTTTATAAACCTTATTTATTACATTTTTGTCTCACAAATATTTTCTGAATAATTAACATACCTATTCATAAAAAAAGAAAATTGACAGGAAAAATCCTCAGGGGAAAAAAAAAAAAAAAACAAACAAAAAAAAAACAAACCAAAAAAACAACTGGGAAAAGGAATGGAAAATTAAACAGAGTTGGAGTTTATAGGCCCATTACTATGGTTTTTAAGTTAGTGATTAGCTCCATTTCAGCCTGTTCACTGACATCATTTGGCTGAGGTGATTTACAAGCTACATTTAGTCCAGCCTCTCTACTGAGGGTGAAGGTTTTAAATCTGTCTCTATGCATCACTGCTTGGAAATGTAACACTGTGTAGCACCAAGCCCATAAGGCTTAAATGTGCTTACATTTTTACTCCCATTAATTTAAATTTACCAGTGTTTTCAGGAGTGGAATTCCAGAGTTACACTCACACAGGCATATGGAAACAAAGCAAAACAAAACAAAACAAATACAAAAAAACCCAAACAAAAAATAACCAACAAAAAAACCAAATAAGAAAACCAACAAAACCCCACAACCCAAAACACACACACACAAAAAAACCAAAACCAAACTAAACCAAACCGAACAAACAGAGATTAAAAAAACAAACAAACAAACAAAAAAAACACACAAAAAAAAAAAACAAAACAAAACAAAACCAAACCCTGAAACCAGCCAAAGCCAAGAGACCCACCAAAATTTGAGACAATTTTTTAACAGTACTTTTTAGGCAATTGAAGTTGGTCTTTTGGTGTTACGTTACGCAAGCAAATTTTGTTGCTTACAAAGAGAAATTCCTGCAAACCATATGCTAGTAGTTATTACATTACCTGCTATCCAGCAATAGAACAGGTATTACAGGATATCCCTACCAGTCTTTACTCTGGGCATCAAGGTGTCAACTACTTCATACGAGATCCCAGACTTTAGATTTCTCATGCAGTTGGGAGTTTTTGCCAGTACATCACTGTATGAAGAGGTGAAACTGTAAGAAATGCAGGCTTTGTGGTTTAGCAATTCACTTTTAAAGTACTCATATGTGATGCATTTTCCTCTCTCACTTCACTTGTGTTAGTCTTTCCTGATTACCCATGATACCTCCTAGGCTAACGGGACTGCTGAATAAACAAATGTATCTTCTTCTATCCTCAGGAGTTTTAATTTGCATAAAATAATTAAATGTTAATTGGAAGAAGAAAAAGAACATGCATGAGCATGACTTCTCCAACAGTTACTGCTTTAATCTGGGAGAAGTAGCATCCATCTTTGTGCTGACATACTTAAGATCAAATGCGTTAGTGTTCCTCAGAGCAAGAATTTGAATGTAAATCTCTATCAGCTTATACTCTTAGAAATATTTGGTTTTGTTTATTTTCTTTCTTTGAATACTCAACATTTATATAAGCATAATAAAACATTGTAAACTTTAGAATGTTTGACTTAAATTTTATTATAGATAAAACATTAAAAAGTAATAAAACTAAAGCTTTTTTTTTTTTTTTTTTTTTTTCTTTTGCAGTTACATTTACACAGGAAGGCCTATGGGTAGTGAAGCTTTCAAAGTTTTCAAAACTTGCAGTATAACAGGTTCAAACTTAAACAGGCGAAGTTTAGATTGGATATGAGAAAGAAATTCTTTAATGTAAGGGTGGTGAGGCACCGGAATGGGCTGCCCAGGGAAGTTGTGAATGCTTCACCCCTGGCGGTGTTCAAGGCCAGGTTGGACAAAGCCTTGGGTGATATGGTTTAATGTGAGGTGTTGCTGCCCATTGCAGGGGGGGTTGAACTAGATGATCCTAAGGTCCTTTCCAATCCTAAGTATTCTATGGTACTATGATTATTATCCCACTGTACTTAACTTTCTCCATCTATCATCACAGTAGATTTCTGACACATATTCTTAAATGTGGAACAAAAATATTTCTAAGTAGGCACTTGGGGTTAAAAAATAAACTTCCAGATTAGTGCAGAATACTGCAGAATACTGCAAAATAATCAAGTGATATGAAGCAGTTTTATTGTAAGTACCTTATTTGCTTCCTGTGCTGGGTCTGGGTAGGAGGAAGAAGGGGTAGAGAAAGATAATGTTGCACTTTTGATTGTCTGATGCATGCTTCTCACTATCCAGTATGTTGGCCTTCTCCAACACCAGCACAGATCTTGTGGAGACTGCACTTTTTTTACACAATAATTACTGAAGACTTGAATTCATAATGTATGAATATGAACTTTATCGGCATGCCATCAAAGGGAGGCTCAGCAAGTAAATTTGTCAGTTAATCATGAAAACCATGATCCAAGATAATTTATATTAACTGTTCTATAAGGAAGCACCTGTTCTTCCTTTCTTCTTTTACTGGAAGTGAACTCTAAGTATTGCTGCAAGTACATTGTTATATATATTTAGACCAATACTATTAATGTATAATTAGGCTTAGTTCCTGCACAGTATCATTATCTTTGGAGAACAAATGCCTTAAGAATTACAGCTTTGCACTACTAGCAACCAGAATAAGAATTATTTGTCGCTTTGTTAAATCCTCTAACCTAAAAAACCCACAAAGACTGAAGGATTGAAGTCAGATTTTTTTTAAAACTTGGAGAAAGTAAGAGAGATATATGTAGTTATAGTTAGGAAATAGGACTTCCAAATGCACTGATGATCAGTTAAAAGTTAGTTTTTCAACCATGTAGAAGGGTTCTTCATTCTAGTCCATGGCATACTTTGAATGCTTGTTTCCTTCCACGCACTGTGTTCGTCAGTCATGGCTTGGCATTCCTTTGCATATGAATGTTTCCAATGATGTTAGGGGTGTTCATCTAGGCCCTTGATTTAATTAGCATTTTCTTTGACTTACCTGGGTAACAGGTCAAGTTCTTAGTCAACTATCTGCCTGCTCTATCCGTCTATGGACTAAAGTATGGAGAAAATCTACTGTGTAAATATATCTGCCATCAGCAATAAAAAAAAGAAAAAAAAAAAGGCTTTAAGTAAAGTAGTATTTATATGACAGGATTCTAAATGACTGGCTACTTCATATCTTTAAGTCATAAGATATCAGTTACCATTCTAAATCTTAATAATTTAAAAATAATTTTAAAAGAGCTGAAAATCAAAAGATATCAAGCCCATTTTGCCTACTACAGTCCAGGCCTAACTACAGTGAGTAAAACTATAATGAGGAATATTTAATATAGCCGAGTATATACCCAGCCTATGCAGTTACTTAGTGAACAAAAATGGTTGAAATATATATAATATGCATAAGTAATTACAGTAATACAGTTAACCAGCTACTTATCTAACTGATATATAAAGCCTTCTAAGGATGGTGGCAACAGAAATTTCCAGTCCCCTTTCTTTTATCCAATAAAAGAAAAGGTGAGGCATGCGTTAGACAAGAAGATAATAGTTTCATTGAGAAACAACACACAAATACAAATTATCTCCTTGTAATGCAGACCACTGGGTAATTTGCATGTAACTTCATTGCTGTTTTTTAAAAAGTTCTCTTTCTTTTAATTCTCTTCTTTTTTTTTTCCTTTAGGATTTTTTTCTTACACACCTCACCATTTTCAGATTTATTGCTTTTCTGAATGTTATTACTTATTTTTTTCTCGAGTTGCAATTCTTGTCTTCCTAAGTATAAAAAACTCTTTTGCATCATAAACACGCTTGACCGCACTGCCTTTTACTGGTTGTTTCAGCCATTTTCTCCTGGCTGCAATTAAACCAAGAAATGCATCCACTTTAGTTGGTGCATTCATTTTTAAGGCAATGAAATAAAAAAAGTACCAGTACATTAATAACTAGCATGCAGTCCATTTCACTATTTCTTTACTAAGGATCATCAAGGTAACTAGCATCTCTTCTTTTTATCAAGTTTGTTTTATGTAATTCTGCTTGTTAGTCCTAAAATCACTTCTTCACAGTGGCATTTGATAATAGAGGGTTTCCTCATACCCCTTTTAGTCTTTTTTCTCTTTATAAAATTAACATTAGAGGAACTATATATATTACTAGTATCATTTCTGTCAAACCAATTTTACAGCACCATTGCATCTGGATTTTTATTAAAATAATATTAAAAAGATGTAGAATGCTATTTTCTGTGAGTATTGAGAAACTGCATCGGAAACATGCTTTTGAATGATTGTGAAAATGTATTTTCAGTTATGGATATAGTTCAAAAAATTTTGCTTCCCCCTAAACTATGTATTCTTTGCCTTAAGAACTTCAGTGGACTAATCCAATCCTTCAGATGATTTTATACACAAGTTAGGATTGATTTTTAAAGAGTTTTATTCATACAAGTAGACAATGGTTTTAATTCTATAAGGCAATTACATACATTACTCAGACTGTTTTACAGATGTTGAGAAATTACTTGACAAAATAAAAAAGAATATTTGCAGTCCCCTTTTCAGATTTTTCTGTTTTCACACAGTGTTCCAAACCACCAGCTGTGTTTCCATACTCATTTTCCTTCATATTCTCTGTGTTTTGCTGTTGTGATGGCAGGTCAGTATTAATACAAAACTACTTGCTTCAAGCTATGCTTGTGTGTGAAAGTGTTTGCGTGCAATGCTTAGGTTTTTAAGAACTTTTTTTTTTTTTTTTTTGAGAATTTTTAGATGGTTTTAAATGCTTGGAACACTTAGTAAGGATGATATGTGTTTTCCTTCTTTTGGCCTGAATCTGATTTCTGTGGTATTCTGTGTTTCCATAATAAATACAGTGGGCCACAAACACACAGACTTATATTTAGACATATTTGTGCATTCACAGAAGACTCTAACACTTCGTATGCATCAAGTTACTTTAGAAAGGATAATATTATTATTTATCCACTTTTTTTTTTTTTTTTTTTAATGTTGAATTGAAAAGCAAGAAACAATTTCTGAGTTTGTCGCTTTCCAGTCACCAGCTTTTGATTGCTTCATTCTGTAATCCTCTTTTCACCCCATGGAGTCCTTCAGCAGTTCCTGTTCATTCAAGATACCTGAGGCTTTCCATGTTCCACCATTTGTACAGTCCACCAAAATTCTATGTTGCTAAGGTTATACTGCTTATTGTCTTCAATATGCCAAAATGAGTGGACTTCATCAAGGAGGAAAATGAAAAATTCACTTGAAACTTATTTCACTGTTGAAACTTCCTGTAACTTGATCAAAGCAAAAGGCAAGCAGGAAAAGCAGAACTTTTGATTTTCAATACATCTCAAATGCATGTTAAGAACTGGAGTATTCAGAAATGGACTGGAAAGACAGACAGCAAGGGAAACCAGTGATGAATTGTCTGGTTTAACCCCAGCTAACAACTACCATGCAGCTGTCTGCTCACTTTACCTGGTGGTGGGATGTGGAGGAGAATTGGAAAAATTTAAAACCTGTGGTTTAAAAACTTTTTCATAACTGTAATAAAGGAAATCAAATAAAAGATAATACCAGTACTACTGCTTATAACAATTATAACAAAAAGGGAGATAACGGAGAAACAGAAAAAAACCTCAGGGTAAAATCCAAATGATGTACAACAGAATTTATCATCACCCACTGAAATCTGTGAGCAGCTGTTGCATGCCCCGCCCAGAACCAGCTCTCCCCATTTTATATAATAGAGCATGTCCTCCTGTGCTATGGAATATCGCTTTGGCCAGATTGGGTCAGGTGTCCTGGCCGTGTCTCCCACCAACTTCTCAAACTCCTCCAACCTTCTTACTAACAGAGCATGAGAATCTGAAAAATTGTTAATATAGCAACAGCTAAAAATATCATCGTGCTAACAGCAATATTCTCATACTAAGTCCAAATCACGGTAGTGTATCAGCTACTAGGAAGAAAATTAATTCTATCCCATCTAAAACCAGGACATGAGTGTAGCAGCAGGGTGAATTAATTCTTTGCAAGCTATAAATTTGAAGTAGGCAAACAGTTTTCTCTATACAGAATGAAATTTCTTGTGAACATGGTAGCTGTGATCCACTTTAACCCTCATTCTTTCATTTGCCAAAGTGCTTTGGATGTTGGAGAGTAACTCCGAATATTGGTATCATTAATACAGTTACTTTAATCCTTTTTTTCCACTGTTGCTTTTGAGGAGCTTTGGTCTTTAAATAACCAAGAAATTTACCTAGAAAATGTCAATATTTTTCCAGCTACCTTTAAGCCAGTCTTCATCCCATTCACTGAACAGCTGCACAGAGTTGCTTTCAGTAAAACAAGGAAGGGGCAAGAAGAAACACTAAAAATACAGAAAAAACAGCTTAAATAGTGTTGCTGTTTTACCTTTAGTCCAGAAGGATCTGAACAGATGGCAAGAAAGGCAAGTAAATCATGTCTTAAGTGTAGACAAAAGGCAGAGCTTTCAGAACTCAACATTTTTGACAAGCAAGTCTCAGGACTTTTGAGCATGAAAACTGGCTTTTTATCTTTGTTTCCACCCTATCCACATATATTTCAGTAATTTTCCTTTTTGAGCAAAGAAGAAAATAGCTGATTTTTGAAAGCAATATTTCTCCTTTAAGGTGAGCAAACCTGTAATGCTCTAAATACAAGGCAGCTACAGCATCCAGAGTACTATTTTTCTATTGTATTTTCTTACGTATTGAAGTTTCCGACCAGATGATGCAGAACATTTTAATATGTCTATTATTTCTTCTATTTTCTGGTTTAAGACTTTTCCATTTTCACTGGCTACAGAAAATTGACTGAGGAGAATCAGAACCAGAGTCTGGAACACAATATAGGATCGACACTCATGGTGTCAGAGCCAGTGCTCTGCTTTCAGAAGGATATAATCTTTGATGCTAATTTCTGCTGAAATGTAGAAAAAGCATTGATAAGGCAAATGTTTTATATTATAGCTAAACATTTAGAAAGTTTATTTGGACTTTACTATTATCCAGGTATAACCTCCAAATCTTTGGTGATATTTTCTGTTAATGAAAAGAAAAATACCCCAACAAGACATAAAAACATCCTAGCTTTTTCTTTGCATTTTTTTTTTTTTTTTGGTTTGGCTTGTCTCTTTTTGTGTGCATTTGGTTGGGTTTTTTTGGTTTGTTTTCATTTTTTGTTTGCCTTTTTTTTTTTTGTTTTGGTTTTTGTTTTTTTGTGTGTATTTCAGCTTTCAGTCAAGCATCTTTGCTGGACGTTTACTGGTTGCTAGTTAAATAATTTGGTTCCCAGTAAATAGAAAAACTATGCCACACTTAGGGAAGGAATATTTGCCTGCTGATAGAGAAAAGGAACAGCAGGAACTTTGATTTTGGGGCATTCCTAATAATAAGATTCCTGCTGTCATACAAGTTCTTACTTGCAAAATGTGTCCATAACAAGAACAAACAAAACATCTCTTACAAGTGGCACCTTCAGAGTCAGCACATATTTAAAAGAAGAACTGCCAGTGGATCAGAGCTGTCATAGGCTAAATTCCACCTTATCATACCACAAGAAAACTTGTACTGACTTTTCTTATGCCTTTTTTTTAAATATTATCAATCTGTTCTAAATATTATTTTTTTTTCCTAGGAGAATTGAAACTACTTTAAGACCTCCAAGGTTTGGTATTTGAAACAAAACAGCATTCAGATATATATTTCGGTAGCTAATAGCAGTCACTGAGCAAAAAAAAGAAAAAAAAGTTGAAAAGATTGTAGCAGCATAAAATATACTGAAGTAATGCATTTTATATTAATTATTTACACCACCATGCTGCTGGAAAGGCCAGGTTTCAAAGATGTACAGGTTTCCCAATTTGGATTTAGCAACCAAAACATGTTATTAAATCCTTTTGTATTTTATACCTAGGCTCTTCATGATGTTTTTATGTTTGTTGGGGTTTTTTTTTCTTTAGAGAATACATACTACTGTAAAAGCAACTTATTCTTAGCAAAATCATTTGAACATCTAAAAAAATATTCTCCTAAAAAAATATTCTCCTTTCATTTCATTAAAATGCTTCATATACCAATCCTTACACTTCAACACGGAAAACTTTCAACAATAGAAGTCAGTACAATAATTTTAAAGAAAGTAAATAAATGTTTACAAACCATATTAAACTATGCAAAACAGCAACTTATATGGATGTCTTCCTGAAGGAGGAGGAAGAAACACGTTTCTGGAATATAGCCTTTTGGTTTCTTTTTAAATGGATCCAGTTCTATACACCAGCAAAGTTGGCTTAGAGCAGAGTTGCACTATCGTGGTTTTTTTTTTTAACATGTTGTCTTCCACCACTGTATTTGTCAAAGAATATTGTATTTGGGATGATTTTCAATTCAACTCTCCCATTTGGGATGAAAGGATTTTTTCCTTTTGTTTAGTACTATTGTAACAGCTATGATTTGTATTCTTCAGACAGCAAGATGATAGTGTCCTGGCACAAAGAGGCAGCACTCCTTACCAACTGTGTGAGTAGTGATGTGAAACATCATTCCTCTAAGGTTCCAGAGCTACAAGAGGAAACCTGAAGAGTTGTTCAAGTCTTGTGTAGAAAGTGTCAGTGAATTTACTCCAGTGTACTTTGTTATTCAAAGCTTTACACATAACTTCCTTTAGCATTTCTACAACTTAAAACTTTCTGGATTAACTACCTAAAAACTGGTTATGTACTTTGTAATTGAATTTCCCATGAACTACAGTAACACCATAGGGCTCTGAATTTGTAAACGTGACAAGCCATAGGCTCAGCAGGTAATAAAAATTATAATTTTTGATATTCCAAAGACTGAAATATTCAGCCTCTTCTTAGTCCACTAAAATTCTTATAAAAAATTTAAGGAAAAATAAATAGAAATGTCCTACTAATCAAAGGCAGCAGAAAGAATATATTCACAGAAATAAACATACTTATTTATTTATTCCTAAATTATTATGTAAGATATAATTCATTTATTGATTTCCCATGCACACACTGCTGCAATAAATTTACCCAATAAGTAACTGCATTTGTATTTGAAAACTGCAGCTTTTAAATGGATGTTTTGAAAAATACCAAGGCTTGTGAAAATGCAAAAATATTTTCTAATTTGTGGAAAAGAAAAAAATCATATAGAGACATCAGAATTAGTTCCAAATTGTCTGGAAATTTCCTTGGACCTTGACCTCTCATGGAAGGTGATAATGCAATTTGTGTATAACTCCCAACCTTGAAACTTTACAAAGACAAAGAATTTTGTGACAGAAAATCTATCAGTAGCAACTCAAATGGATTTTTTTTTTTTTTTTTTAATCTTCTAGGTAGAAATTATAGAACAGAGAGATTCCAGGAGAAACAGCCAAGAAAGCAAGAGCATAAGTTATGATTTATTTCACAGCTAAAAGAAATGCCATTTTAAATACCTGAATAAGGGTTTAAGCATCAGTGATACTTTTTCTTCCCAGCAGTTTTTAAGAGAAGTCATGGGTGAGAACAGACAACAGTAAATTTGATTAATGGAGCAGCTGTGTGCAATTGGGAATGGGGCTGATGGAGATTAAGATGTGAGGGTCATGTCAAACTTTTTGGCGCAGAAGAGATTAAGGCTGATACGATTTTATGACCTTCTTATTTGTCAGACAAGAGTAATATGAAAGGTTTATAGTGACTGTCAAAACCTTAGCATGCACTTAATTTGCTACTTTAAATATATAAAAGTCAGAAAGTAGTGATAGATACCTGCAATCTGATTTTTCAAAATTAGTTCTCTTGGCTTTATTTCTTCAGGAGAATAATGATGCGTGAGAGATGACTGGTCATACACTGCCCTTGACCACAAATAAAATGCCTGGGATGCCAATGGGAGCTGGCTGCATGGGCTGAAAGCTGCTTATAGCTCCAGAACATCAGTATTTATGAGGTCTCTCAAGTGAGACAAATGGAAAAATAAACCACTTCATTCTGAAAATTGCTTTTCTTTTTTACATGTGTAGAAAGTCAGTTTCTAGTCTAAAATAAAAGTCTCCTTTCTGGAGAGTAACATGTTAATCCTGAACTCTGAAGTTTATCGGCATATAGATTCATCACAATTTCACAATTTCATACAAAGATTACAGTCATCCAGAAATGAGGAAAAGTAAGGAAATTTTTATCATTTAATAAAGCATTAAACAAAAGAACATGCTATCTCACACTTAGCTAAGAAGTTCTCCGATATTGATAAAAAGTTCATCACTCTAGAAAGAGAAAGTAACTCACCGATTATCTGCTGCTATTAGAAAGGGTTGTTTTATAAACTCAGAGCCAAATTCAGTTTCACACTGAAGCAAATTTAAAGCTTTGATTTATTGGTTTTAATCAGAACTTATTTGAGTGGTTTCAAGGATGCTATTAAGCATTCCTTCCCAGTTATACTGCTCTATTCTCTACCATAGAGATAGAAGATTATTTCAGGTTACTTTGGAAGATCTAAAGCAATTTTTTGTTGTACTTTCTTTCACTTTGTTTTTATAGATATTTTTAGACCTTTATTTTCTTCTTCTAACATTTTTGACTGCACTCAAAACTATCAAACAAGGCCAATAAAATTTGAGTCAAATTTGATCTACTAATGTTTCTACTTACAGATCACGTTCTTAGTTTCTGTCTCTTATTGTACACAGAGGGGAAAAGATTGTGAGAAAATATTGTAGTATGGTGCTTCAGAGTGATGTTTGCACACAATTAAAAGAATAGAGAATGACAGCTTACCTCATGACTGCTCATCCTGTCAGAATTTTACAGCAGGGAAGATCTCTATAAGCATGATGCCTAAAAACGCCTTTTTTTTTTTTTTTTACATTGATATATGATTCCTACAAAATCATATAAAAGGAAAGGTTGGTAGCACCACTGCTCTCTTCAGACTCACACAAAGAGCAGATCCTCTTTTGCAGAGCAAAAGGACAATTCAAATAAAATTTTAATTTATTTGACTCAAGAATTTTATGTGCCCTTGCAGTCTTTTCCTCTCTAAGAAAAACTTCATACACTGAGAAAGTACAGAAATACAGGAATTCCTAAATTTAAATTCTCCAGCTTCTGAAACTTGACTTAATCCTGCATAGTCCGTATAAATACACTTATCAATTCAATCTGTTGCAGATCCGGCCAGCAACCTATCTTAGTCTAGGTCATTCTATATCTGGTTTAAGGAGCATGTTTTTAGGACAAGGGTAATTTTGAAATAATGTAACCTTTGTTATTAAAAAAATGTTGCAACAGATAAATTCTATATTCAGACTTTTTATGATTTATCTTTAAATAATATTTTTTTTTGTAATTTCTCTTTAAATACAAAAATATTATTCAATGATTTGCATTTTAAAAACCATAAAGTAACTCTTGGCATTCCTAGTGTTTTGGAAGCAATTTGGTATTTTATTTGGTTTTAATAATTATCTTTTTTCTCCCTCTTCTGCTCAATATCCCTTTAACAACCACCCCTGTAAAGGAAAATGTTTTCCCTCACACCTCAAAGTTGACCTCACAAATTCCACAGGTACAACTATATACCTGCACATTTTTCTGTGAGAAACTTAGTAGTACGATTGTGGCAACTGGGATAAAAAGCTGCGTGTCGTGGTTTAGGCCTTAAATCAGCCACGCAGTTTGCTACATGGAGAATCAAAAGCATGTAACTCCCACAGGTTGAGACAAAATCAGTTTAGTAACTAAGGTATAACACAAACCACTACTGCTACCACCAATAATAATAATGACGAGAGAAATGCAAAGGAAGAGAATACAACAGCTCACCATGTACACCCAGCCCGACCAAGACATGCACCCCCCACCACCCTTCTGGGTCTCTGCTCTCTGTTTCTGCATCCTGGACATGACGTGCTGTGGTATGGAATACCTCTTGGGTCAGTTTGGGTAAGGTGCCCTGTCTCTGCTTCCTCCCGGCTTCCCCTCCTCCCTGGTCGAGCATGAGGCTCTAAAAATCCTTGGCCAGACCAAACATCACTAAGCCATAACTGAAAACATTGGTGTTACCAATGCTGTTCCCAGGCTGAAAGTCAAAAACACAGCACTGTACCAGCTACTGAAAAGGAGAAAAATGACTACTACTGCTGAACCCATGACACTGTGTCACTGAGGTGTACTGTGTACTCCCTTCTGCAAAACTCCCACCTTGCAGTAGGAGCTAGTCACCCCTCACCAGGTGACTGTATTCAGGAAATGTTTGTGTATTTAGTAGTGCAAGTACTCTAGTTTAGATTTTGATAGATAGGGGTAGATGGTGAAATGGAGAGGGAAATAGGGAATTCCTGGAAGCTGGTGTCACATTTATTATTCTGTGCTGCAAAACCCAAATTAACATAATTCCTCCTGTTGCTATTTGTGAATATATTACAATTCACTATGTCATCATTTTGAAATGGCAACCATAGCAATTGTCTTCATAATATGGTAACAGGACATATGAGGGAGGGGAACCAACTGAGTGTGTAGTATTATTGTGCTTGTGGCTGCATTGGTTGTGCCATTAGGTCCAGCCAATTATTTTTCACTATAATTAGATGCTCAAATGGTCTACTCAGAGACAAATTAAGAATTTATTGGTGAGAATTTAGGGACTGGTTAATATAAATGACACTGATGTTGGTGTTTACTGTTGTTAGTGTTTACTGTAGGCCACCTGATCATGAGGAGGACTTGATGAGGCTTTCTATGGGCAGCTGGAAATAACCTCATGGTTACAAGGCCCTCATTCACCTTGGGGATTTCAGTCACCCTGATATTTTTTGGAGGGATAACACTGTCTGATGCACACAGTGCAGGAAGCTCCCGCAGATCATTTAAGATAACCTTTTGATGCAAGTGGTGGAAAGTTCAGTGGGGAAAGGTGTGTTGCTGGACTTTGTACTGGTAAACTAAGAGGGACTGGTTGAAGACACAAAGGTTGTGGGCAGCTTTTGCCTTAGTGATCATAAGACAGTGGAACTCAAGATCCCGTGTGGGGGAAGCAAAGCAATAAGCAGGACTAGAACCTTAAACTTCTGTAAAGCTTATTTCGGCCTCTTCAAACACCAACTTAGAGGTCCCATGGGATAGGGCTCTAGAAGATAAGGAAGGTGTCCAGGAGAGCTGGTCAGTACTTGGGCACCACTTCGAGCTCAAAACCAGTATATCCCCATGATGAAGAAATCAGACAAAGGGGGCAGGAGTCTGTGAGAGACTGAACTGAAATCAGATTCCAACTTCCACTGTCTCAAAGACTGGTGTAGAAGCTGAGGTCCAGATGGGTACGAGAAGCTGAGATTGGACTCCATCATTCGTTGTCTGAGAGATGGGTAGGAGGAGCTGACACATTGTCTGAGACATAGGTTGGAGAAGCTGAGATAAGACTTCTCCATTAACTCAAAGTCTGGTGTGAGGAATTGCTGTCAATTATCTGAAGGATTACTGGCAGAAATGCACAGTCGAAAAGCTGGCTGCAAGAACAGTAAAACTGGATGCATGTTATCCACCAGGAATGTGGAGTAGATGACATTAAGAATACAGGTACTCCCCCAACACATAATAAAAGGAGAAAAAGACAGTCACTGATGTAAACATCCAGCTTCAATGACAACTATGGAGGACACCACCACCAAAGAGAGCATTGACTACGGACCCTTGGGATACCTCTGGATCCATGATGATGGCGATCTTTGAATCTTGCTTAATTTCTATCCTTTTTTTTTTTATTTTTACTATCAATATCTTTTTTGCAATAATCATCTTTTTACCTTTTTATAATAAACAAACTGATCAATTACGGTACTTGGCTTTGCTTGCATTTTAATTTCTCTCTGGGGATATTGAACAAAGTATTTCTGTATTTAAGGTCAGGGTCCTCCCACCCAACTCTCAGAAAATGGACAGTGGTATGTCTCTCAGAGACCTACAAGGATGATCAGGGAGCTCCTAGTAAATCTCAAATGTAATTAAGAAATTTGTGGGATGTGGAAAAAAAAAGACAAAACAAGTGCCTTGTAGATTGGTGAGTATAAACTTCTTAGGGCTGTGATAGAACAGTATCATGTTTAAAAGTCACTCGGCTTATTTCTTATTTTGTAATTGCCCTACATGTCTTGTTAGCTCAAGCAAAATTTGGAGAAGTTTGAATATTCTGGGTTAGATTACCAAAGTTACACTACCATACTACATAAGACTCCATTGCTTTTATGTATGACCTTTTTTCACAGAAGGCATACATACTTGCCAAGCTCCTGATAATATTCAAAATGCCATTATTTTTCAATAAGTAATATTTCACTCAAATTTCTGTTGCTGAAAATGTAACCTAAAGCACCATTAAGAAATCTTGCCAAAGATCAATACGAGTATTGTTTTCACCTTTGATACACACATTATTTGAGAAAATGCTTTTATATACACTTGACTTATTTGGTTCGAGCAGCTGATTAGTGGGCAAGTTTGAATATCTTTCAGGCAAAACTTAGTAGTGACTTTGGGCTCACTTTTCTTTTCAGATAGAAACCTTAGTTACTGCGTAACTCAGTCAATAAACACTTTTCTCACCTTTGTTTAATCCTCTACTCCTAATGCATTAGCACCTTGTTTTGGATGCCTTGATAAAGATTGCTAAAGGTTAAGGCAAAAAATTCCTCCAAGGTAGTTATTTGTAATACAATACTTTATATACTAAAATCTTTAAAAAATGCATCATAAAATGCAGTTTATGTTAAAAAATGTTGTTAAGTTTGTAAGAAATTGTCCTTGCAAAGATTAATATTTTTATATTTTGTATGTTTTAGGTGCTGATGCATAAAATTTTCTTTAAATATATTACACAGCAAGAAAATTATTCATCAGAAATGTGATATTTTCTTACCATGAATTTCATGAAATAGAAATTGTATTTTAATTTTTTATTTTAAAAAATTATTTGGAATAGAAACTAGTAGACAATTTCTTTACAAGAAATCTGTTCTCTTCAATAGAAACCCATATATTACTGTCTATCTACAGTGCTACATCTTGCATGCTACAAGCAGTAACTTAATTGAAACTAACCATCAGATTCTAGGAATATGCATTTCGTATTATACAGGGCCTGGTTGCTTAGAAGGAATGTTACCACCAGTAGCATATGTGGAAATTGTGTCCAACAGAAAATTCCATTCTGGGAAAGTAAATAGTAAATTATGAAAATGAATATTCCCTGTCTCAACCTGTGCCTTTGTCCTTTTGTATAAATTACTCTTCTTTAAAACTTCTTATCTGTATGCAGTGAATCCTCAACTGCATACTCCTAAAAGATTCAGAAACCAATCTAAAAGGAGGGGTGCAGAGTTGTATTACTCAAGTTATTCAAGATAACAATTTGAGTTAAATCTTTGATCTAAATTCTATGCATGAGCTTTAAGCAATTTCCATAACTTAAACATTCACATTGTGATAAAAAAAATTCCTTTATAAATCTTGAATGGCCTAAAAAACGAATTTCCATATTTCTTGCACCTAAGAGTAACCACATAATCTACACTCAGTATAAGTAAATGACTCTAGATGTGTTGTGTAGGTAAGTGTAGATGACTCACTTAATGTGAGTCAGCTGTGTGCCCTGGCAGACAAGAAGGTAAGATGCATCCTGGGGTAATACAACCAGCTGATCAAAAGAGATAACTATCCCACTGTATCAGCACTGGTGCAGCCTCACCTAGAGTATTATTAGAGTTCAGCAATTTAACAATGTGAAGGTCCTTGAATGCATCCAGAGAAGGGCAGTAAAGCTGGAAGGGTCTGGAAGTCATGCCCTATGGGATGCGACTGACACTGGGCTGGTCTAGTTTGGAGAAAAGAACACTGAGGAGGAAAGTAGAGAGGAAGGTGTTGATTTTACCTTTTGTGGGGGGAAAATTGAGTTGACATGAGTAACGCCATGACAGTATGGACAAGCAAGACGGAAGAAAAAATAGCAG
>JANRGW010026554.1:0-11093 GCA_024733675.1 Psilopsiagon aymara | reverse complement strand
CTTTCTCAGCCTATCTTCATACAGGAGGTGCTCCAGTCCCATGATCATCCTCATGGCCCTCCTCTGGACTTGTTCCAGCAGTTGCATGTCTTTTTTATGTTGAGGACACCAGAACTGCACACAATACTCTGAGTGAGGTCTCATGAGAGCAAAGTAGAGGGGCAGGATCAAAATACTAATTTATGGCAAAGCTACACGAACCTACTCATCTCTAAATATAAACAAACCAGCTTTGGGAAAGGGCATGGAGAAGACAGGAACAGTGGAGGGAAGTGTTTCTGCAGGCTGTAGGTTCTCCTGTGCCTCACAAGTCATTGCTTTAGACCAGACTATATACAAAGTAGCAGCAAGAGTTAAGGAAAAATTCATACAAATATCTGACAGAGAAGAAACTGCTGCTGCTGAACCACATCTTCAGATATAACATGTGAAAGGATAATTTTAGTTCAAAAAAGGAAACAAGCAAAATATGTGTCATTCAAAAGGTGAGATGAGGTTTTCTCAACATTTCTTTTTTAGATTATGAATTTTATTTTTATATATCTTAACTTCAATCTAAGGGGAAATACTGTGGTATTACACAGACATGCCTGAAACCAACCATCATGACTCTATATGCATAAAGTGAAAAATCCAAGAGCTTTCTTTTAAAGTTAACAAGAGTGACTCATTATACATACTTATTATGCATTGCTAAGAAGTAATTTTGTAAAGATTTCATCCTGGAAGGGGCTTAAGCACATTTAATTCTTACTAGCATGAAAAAGAAACTTAACAGCTTCCCAATGGATTAACTGTCTTATAGTATTGCTCTAAAAAATTGTAAAAATGCTTTCAGATCCGTCTGAACCATGGCACAATATTCCCTCTTTTGAGTTTGATCTCTATTTCATCTTGGCTTTGCTTATCACAAATCTTTAAAATTTGAGACTTTCAGGGGGAATTTGCATTGACATCACCAAAATTATTAGAAACCTTCAGGACAAAGAAGCAATGTAAGGAAATAAATAGCAGATCTTTTATCAGAGGGAGTAGATGCCTTACAGCTGGGCTTCTTGGAAGAAAGATTATAGGTCTCAAAATGGAAGTGGAAGATATTTTCAGTTCAAGAGGCTACCACCAACTCCTCAGAGAAGAACCGTAGGAAAAAAAGAGGTGAGGAATTTTTTCAGGATGAATATAGGAATTCTTCAGTCCAGGGCTCCCCTGAGGAGCTTACAGTGGTCAGATGTTATAGATGTGTCTAAACTGTAAGGCTGAGGAAAGTTTTGAGGATTTGATTAAGTGGAGGTTTTTATGCCTCTGCAAAGTGCACGTGCAAAATGCCTTTCAGTCCTGAAGCATTTCATAGTCACTTTTGCACAGGTGATAAGAATTACAGGAGGCAAAAGGCCAAGAAGAATCAAGCCCAATGTTTATCATCAAACACAGTTAGAAGACTCTCTATTCTTTGTGACATTCAAAACTCAAATGGACAAATTCCTGATCAACCTTACCTGGCTGGACCTGCTTTGAGCCAAAGCAGTGTGAACAACACAACCACCACAGGTACCCCCCAACCTGAATTATTTCATGGTAATTAATTAAGCATCTGAATTTTGCCCTCAATGTTATTAATGTAGAGACAAAAAGTCTGATTTTCCAACAATCTGCTTTTTAAACAAATATATCAGGAACATCATGGATAAAATAGAACAATCATTTCTTCACACCCCCTAAATAGACCCATACCATCTCCCCACAAAAATATTTTTCCTAGGTTCGTCTAAGATAAAAAGCAACAGTTAGAGACAAAGGCTTTGTGGCCAGAGCAATGACAAAGTTACAGCAAAAGTGTAGCTTACTTCAGTCATTCTGCTGAGGGTCAAAATGGTGCCTCCTAAATATATTCAGACCCAGCCAGCTTTGGGGCAACTTTCACTGCAGCTAGCTCTCAGAAATATTAACTAAAGCTCTGGTAGAGCAATGTGAGGCAGAGGAACAGAAAAGTTGGAAAGAACCCAAAGGAAGTTAGCAGAGAGTGTCAGAGACATGCAGCTGGCTGATTATGACTCCTTCTGACTCTGGCTGCTTCAAAATACGAGTTTCTTTTGATTTGAAAGAATCCCACTCACTGATAAGAATGATACAGCAGTTGCTACATATAGAAGTCCTCTTCTGAAGCCATACTTCAGCATTTTGTTTATGAAAGACGAAAACTCTACTGTTCATAGTTTGTCTATTGCGCCCATGGGGGAAAAAAAAAAAAAAAAACCACAAAGAAAAAAAAAGAAATAAAGAAAAAGAAGTTGGTCAATTCTGATTTAGACACCAGGAATTATGATGATGCTACGGTCTTCCATGAGAAGCTCTCGGCAAATTCTCTGCACTGACCTCAGCTACCATCCCAGCCGTATGAGTCTGCATAGAGTCTGCCTGTGTTAAACTGAAAAAGCTTATTCAATTTTCAATCATATATCAGAAATACTTCAAAATAAATAGGTCAAATTAGCACTTAAGCAATGTCACTGACATTATTCTAAAGTTGCTGTATATAGGCTCCAACAGACACACAGAAGAGAAACAGGCCCTTGAGAATATTGCAAATTACTGACAAATTCACCGTGGTTTTTAAACACAGTGTTCAAACCAATTGAACTTGGTTTTAAAGTTCAATTTTGTCTAGCGTTTTCCAGAACTTACATCTTAAAGACAATAAATCTTGCTTTGAAGGAAATCTCGAAGCTTTGTCAGACGCTGTTACTTATTTAGGTCTGAATTTGAAACAAGCACTTTTCATTTGCTTTAAAGAACAACTGACTGATTGAAAGCCGGGAACTTTACCTGTTATTTATGGACACTACTATCTCTCAAACAACAAAAAAAAATTGTAAAAGTTAGTTACATAAATTAAAAAAAAAAAACAAACCAAAACAAAACACCACCTTTTTGTAAGATCTGTACATTTCAAGTTTGAATCGATTTGCTACCAACACCTAATACTTAAGGTTTTTCAAGTATGTTGCTGGCAAAGGACCAACAACTTTGAACTGGTAACAGCTAAAACAATATATCTAAAGACGTCAGCGATGGCTGGACTCATCTTTGCCTGGATGACTGAAAATTCTGCTTGTTGAAATTTTCAGAGCTAGGCACTAGCATCAACAAGTACTCTGATCTTGCAGACATCAACTGACATCATTAGAAAAGAAAAAAAAGGTTAGACTGGACTCATTCTATCAATTTCATAGCATGTCAGGACAGATAGTACCTTTCACCTCTCTTCTATTCTAATCAGAATAAAATTCAGTTCTTTGTTTTACATCATACAGGTCTGTATTGTATATTGGTCAAAAGAGAAAGAAGAGTTAAAAGGGGACAAATAATGCACACAGGTTTCAAATGACATGTCCATAAGTGTTTTGGACCAGTTTCTATCCACTAATCTTTCTGCATTATACTGATTAAGATAGAAATTAACTGTTTAATGTGTAAAGTGGCTGTTTTAAAAAAACAAACAAAAAAACAGCCCCAAAACACAAATGAAAAACAACAAAAAACCCAACCAACCAAATAAAACCAACAAAAACCATTATGTATCATTCCTTAGTCTAAGAGACAAGAAAGAAAGGAATCTGAACAAGTATTCCCAAAAGTATGATGAAGCTACTGATGAAGTAGCTATTACCATGAAATGACCTGAACTGGGGTAGCATACACAGCCCACCCTAGACCTCAGAGCAAGCAAAGAACCTCCAAAAGTAAAAATCTGAAGGTTCTGACGTGTATTAAAATCTCTACTTCAAGCAACTGGTGGCTTAAGGATTTTTTTTATGAAATCACCTCCTCTGAGGTCTCATTGATGCATTTATTTATATTTAGGTTAAGAAGCCTCTCAATATGCCCCACTAGGAGGAGCGTGGTATTGGTTCAAAGAAATCATTCTTACCTGAAGCACAATTCCATGTAAATACCTACAGAAAAATCTTTTTGAATGGCAGATCATATAAGGTCATTTCCACCAGAAACTTGTGGCTTCATTGCTTTTGTGACTTCTGCCATGCTAGAATTGCCATCCATGGATTGTTTTGGTTGGTTGTTTGGGTGGGGTTTTTTTTTGTTTTTTTGTTGTTGCTTTTTTTTTTTTTTGTGCAAGATGTTTGTTAGAGTCTGAACACTTCTACAAAGGTTAGGATTAGATGAACTGTGAAATATTCTTTATTTCAGACACAGATAGAAATACAATCTACACACACAGTGATGCCAGTGCCTTTTGGAAATAACAGATAGATTACACCTATGTAATCAGTGGAAGAGGTCACACGAAGGCAATCTCCTACACTTCCATGAATTGTCAGACTCACACATGACTAATTTGCATGTGCTTGGAGAAGTGTCAGTGTACCACAGAAGTACTGGAGGCAGACGATGCATTGCTAGGTATCCAGGAACTTTAGTCAAATGGAAATCTAAATCTTGGATGAAGCTCCAAAGTGGAAAACAGAGATTGATTATAATGAATCCCAGACATCCCTTCTTCAAATCCATACTGAAAACCCCAAATCCTGATGTCACCATTATTCCTCTGCATCAAAATCCTCTCACCTGTTTCTTCACCCACTGCATGTGCATCACACATGGAGAGACTTTGTACTTCTTTCAGCACACCCAAGCTGAAGTCCACCACAAGCTGCAGCAATCCTGAGGGCTGCAGACATTGCATTGCTTGGACTGGAACATGACGTCTTCATGAAATTTACTTGCTAAAAACCTAGGGAATTATGGAGTATATATGAGCCAATTTCACAGACACTGCTAAGAGCACATCCCTGGTTTTGCTCCAAAGCACAGGTATATCAGTGCATTTTCAACAGTAAAATACTACTGCTTCTTTTAACATCGGTTAGTGTATTTCTTCTTCAACTTCTTCTATGGATCAATTGAATCACAGAATTTAACATTGAAAAGTTATACTACTTTCACCATTCTCTCCTGCAATGCCTCCTTTTCTTGATCCTCAAAAGAATATCAGTCATAACTGTGCACTTACTGTAATTTTGTGTCTGTCACTTGAAATAAGTAAAACTCTTCATACATATAGCTATTCTTCCATCTTTTAGCCCACTTAGCCACAGTTTTGCTGTCAAGATGGTACATGGGCTCTGGTAAATGGAAAAAAATCATGTACTGGTGTGCAATTCAGTCTCTGGAGCATACACAAAATAGATGGTTTGATACCATCCTTCAGATGTAAACTCCTAGATTTTCTTGGAGTTGTCAATGCATTTACAATTAGGCTTATGCCTTGTTTCTTCCTCTCTAAAGGCCTCTGTTATTAAAATGCCAATGTAAGTTTTATTAGTTAACTATTTCTGTCTATATGATTGAAAGGTTTTTGGAAAAGCAATAAGTTCTTAGATGATATGGAAAACCAAATAACTCTATTCAAACACCAGAGGTTACAAACAGATATTAAACATGTACACACTCAAGCAGGAGATGACCAGAGTTAATATCTTGGTCTGATATATCAAACTCCTTATGCACAGCAAAATAATAATGATCCCACAGAGCAAGAGGTTATATTTCAGAAAAATGAAAGAAAAAAATATTAAAAGTTATGAACATTTCAAATTCCAGTTTAATAATACTGATCTTTATTTCCTAACTAAATGGGCTTTTAGGGATTTCAAGATTCATACACAACATGGAACTGTTTTACATCTCCCAGTGATATAGAGAGCTTTGGTACCACTGCAGACTGCTGAAGGCACAAGAAAGGGGCAATTACAGCCTTGATGTTCATCTTTTGCCTTTATCAGAAGGCAAGTGTAGTACATGATCAATAATTTACCTTGCCTAAAATCAGACCTAAGGAAGCCAAATAACTCTATAGGTGATCAAGTTTCACCACGTTCTCAAGAATTTCTTTAATATTGAGAGACTAAAGACTGTATGATAAAAGACAGGATTGTCCCTGACATATTAGTTCCCTAACAAAGCAACCATTTCATTGCAACTTTTCCACTGAAAAGCACAGAAGCTACTTTTGAAAGATGAATGTAGTTTAACAATCACTTCCCTAAAATTTGCAACAATAGCTAACAATACCGTAAGCAATCTGGAAGCAGAGCAGGATTTACAAAATTCCTTTCTATATTTCCAGCTAGATATAATGTAAATAATAAATATTATTAGTTTAAGAAAGTTGTTATATATAATAGATCAGATGCCCCTTAGGGCAGGGAAGTTCTTGAAAGTCTCTTTTTGGTCTCAGCCAGGGAAACACATAAACATTCATTGGTGTGAAGACAAAACTTGGGCCTTCTTGAATGAGCAACAAGCTGAGGGGATTTCACTTGCTTACAGTAGGTGCTAACTAAATATGGTGAATATTGCAGTCTTTGATGATAAAATCACAAAATAGGTAATGGATGCTGTGGTATTATGTAATTCATGCTTTACAGTTCCCTAGGAGCTCAGCTCCTGTTACTTGAGTGGATGTTGATTTCAACCAGAGAGGAAAAAAACCAAGATGTCAATGCAAAAGAAATCCTGATGTTTTAGACATAGCTTCTGCAATGCTCTGAGCTAACTGTACTGAACAATGCTGATTTCCACCAAGTGAACATTTGATTCACGCAGGGTACCAGGCTGAACTTTCAGAAAGTGCAATTTATTAAATAAGAAACATTTGTTTGTATTATCATCATTGATCTTTCATTAACATTTGTTTGTGTCATCATCATTGATCTTTCATTAGGTCCATAGTAGTGATACAGACCACTCAATAATACTGAAAACCTAATTCTACCTGGCTTAGATATTGCACATATTCATTCACGTATTTCTTTAGATTACAAAAATCAAGTCTTCTGAAACCACCTGTCTTTCATCAGCACAGGCTGACTGCCTTGCCAACTTTAATTTCTGGTCTTTCTCTAGTGTTTCAAGTCATTAATCCGTTACTTCCATCATTGTAACCAATGGTGACCCTATCTATAATCTTCTGCAGTGACTCTGAGAGCTTTCTATCCACCAGTATAGTGCCATTTAGACATGTCATAAAACCATGCCAAAACATGCCAGCATAAATGCCACAGAGGCCTTAATCACTTGACAAGCTTTGCTGTTAGTTTCCTGAATTCTAGAAGCAGCTATGCATCTTTTTTGCAGAACAGTATAAACTGGAATAATAGCAAGACACTGCTCCAGAAAAGCTGGGACAAAGGAAATTAAAAAATAATTAATATTGCAATTCTACATCACCTTTTCCTCAGCAGCATGAACACAATGAATATTCCCCTTGCTATTCTTGCTGTGCAAGAGAAGAGGAAGATAAACAAATGTTTAATCTGGATAAGTCAAGCTGGTAATATATTCATAGATTTGAGACTAAGAGGGATCATTAGTTCATCAAGTTTTCCTTCTAGTCAAACATGCCAGAGCCAGAGGTTGTTACCTTTTACTGCTACACTGACCGAAAATGGAAAAAAAGGAAAATGAAAAAAAAAAAAAAAAAAAAAAAAAAAAAGAAGGTGACCCTGATGTTTAAGTAAAACTCATTTTTTTACAAAGAGACATAGTCTTTACTTGAAGGGGGGGTCTTAGCTTTGCTAAGAAACATGAAAAAAAAACAAACCAAAAGCTAAGACAACTGCCACTCCTCCCCCCCAGCCCTCTATCCCTGTCCTGCATCTACCCCTGTCTGCCTCGACCCATTTACTTATCTGCTCAATAAACTTATGGCAGTACATTGGTCTGGTAATGAACGGGCTGCCTGACCGCTTGCCTGCCACTGTGAGGGGTTTTATTCATTGCACCTAACAGGTTCCTTTTCAAAACTTTCTACTTTCAGAACAGTGCAACATTCAATTACTTTAAACACTAATGGCTTATACAACAGATAATCAGAAAACCTGCTAACAAAGCTTGTCTGCAGACTCCAGATCTGCAAAATCCATAACTTCCTCTGGTAGTTTCTTTCAAAAGCTAAATCTCTGTCATTGTGACTTATTTCTCCATTTTTATTTAAACTGGTCTGAAATTAATTGCCTGTTGTTCTATTAGTTTGTAGGCTCTTCTCTCCTAGAATATCAAACTCCAATATCATTAGCATTTTTAGGCATTTTTTAGCTTTTAAAAAACTCTGTTGAGAAAAAAGGATTCCCCCCTTCAGCACCTCATAGTCTCAATATTTTCCTCCTCCTTGATTTTTCCAGAGGCAAAAAACTGGGGAAAGAGAGCTGAAGGGAAATACAAAAAAAACTGAAAAAAAAAAAAAAAAATTTGAGCTATGATATTTCTGTTGGAGACAAACTTTGAATTTCCAGAAGAAAATATATGGGGTTACAATATATACTTGCACATAAAAATATATATACACACACAGAGACATGAAAAATTCTCCTTCCTAAGGAAAAAAAAAATCCTTCCTAAGGAAAGAAAAAGATTTTTTTAGCTTTTTTTTTTTTTTTTTTAAGTTAAAAAAAACTTTTATCCTTCATTCTGAAATCCTGTGAAATTTCAACTTAGATTTCAGTGTTGGTGCAGCTATATTTCACTCAGTACTCCTATTGCTGAATCTCCTCTGGCTGCCCTCAATACACAACTTCCCAGCTACTCATCCGGCTAGCAAGAACATTCACAGCTCTGCTGCTTCTTATCTGCCTCTGTCCCTTATCCATCACCCTTATGGCAGACTCAGGCCCCACTTGCTATCTTCATATTTTGTTCTCATCTGCCCTTTCATATGGAGCATCTTCATTTAACTACCCTGCCCAGGTCTCAAAAAGCTTGTTTCATTGTTCTACTCAGTGAATGAGAGGAAGTACCTAAACCCACTGCTCTCACAATTTATGGGAAGAGTTAGATATACAGCTGTCATGCAAGCATACAGCAAGTGGAAAGCTTTACAGTCATGCCAGGAAGGTCATTCTGTGTTTTCCATAGCTGGCGCCACTTGGAAGGAAATATCACACCAATGTGGGCAGCTCCATCTTGGGAACATCAGACAAGGGAGACCACAAGAGGACCCTCAGTTCTAGCACTAGTAGGAGAGGTTGCCCCACCTCCACATTTTACTATTTTCTTTGACCATTTAAATTACAGAACATCTAATCAGGCATTGTCACTGGAGACCTGGTCTTTACAGGTCCATTCAGCTCAAAACAAACAAACAAAAAGTTAAGAATCCAAATTCAATTAAATTTAACTCTATTGACTTCTAGAGTTACTTACGTGAAAGCAATTTGAAATAGCTTCAAACGTTAGTATTATTCACAGTCTTAATTCAGGTTAGAAAACAATTTCAAAATTAACAGGTTTACTTGATTTCAAGGACCTGTTCTTAGTAGTGCTTCACAGATGAGTACTTACTATTTTACAGGTAATATTAGTCCAGTGAAACATTAATAACAACACAGGTGATACCAGCTGCTGAATCCAATTTTTTCAGGAAATGTTATTTTCTCTGAAGAGCTCATATTTAGCCAGAATCAGTTTTTCTGATTAAACTAGTACAAAAGAAAGTACTATGTAAAAGTATTTAGAAATACTTATGAATTTTAAATATGAAGCCGCATTCATAAACCATATAAGGACAACTTAATTTAATACAAAAGTAAAAAAGATGACGTTATCACAAAAAAAAAAATACCACTATTGATTAGAATACAATTCAGGACTTTGAGAAGATTGTGTATCAAGTACCACTACTGCTGACTTACCTTCATACTGCTGCGAAGGTATGCAACCTAAAAATAATGTCCAGTCTACAACATCCAGGTTTAAATCCAATCATTGCTGCAGTTGCCTGATTGAATGGTTTTGAATCAAGGGAGAGATCAGCTGATGCTAGTAAGACAAAAAGGGTTAAAGTACTTTGAATTACTAAATAGCTGACAGTGCTGTTGAGTCACATGTTCATTTATCTATGTTTCAGTAAAATATTAAAGAATAACTTCATTTTCTTCAGAGCCAGATGCTCAAATCACAGACTCAGTCATGGAGATCAGTCTGGTGCTTGTAGCCATCCAGGAGAGGGAGGATGCTGAGAAAACCTGAGCTCAGGAGGCCATGAAAAGACCCACTTATTCATTGCCTCTGCGAGCTGAATAAGACCAACCTCTGTGCTAACCAAGGCTTGCTCTTCTGGGCTAAAACAAATGGGGAACATTCTCACAAGAAACAGAAGCCATTCTACTGTCGACACACAAGATTTAAACGTAAAACTGCTTTTGATATTTACATTCTATTTTCACACTGACACCAAACTGGGTTTGTGAGATTATAAAACTTTGCAGGAAGAACAGACAATTAAAAAAGAAACCCAAACAAAACCAACAGAAAAAACCCAAACACTGCCTTCTCCAGAAAATCGCAATGTTTCAAATTTAGGGTTTTTTTTTCATGCCGAATTGGCAAGAAGGTAAATAATACCTCAGGAATCTGGGGAAAAGTGTGGTTTGATAAAAGCTGTCTGTTAAAATGTGACATTTCAGAAAGGAATTAATTTTAAAATGCCTCCTTGTAGAAATACTTTTCCCTTTATTTCATAACATATATTACAGACACACAATTTCAAGACAGCAATAGATATTTAATGACTACAATAGTCAAACCCACTATCATCTTTTAAAAAACAAAAGGAAGTGGCTGCATGGAATAGAAAGAAATATTATAATTTATAGATCAAAATAATTTCTGTGGAAAAAAAATACATATTTTTACTGAAACTTATAATAATGGAGATATTTCTGAAAATCCTTATTATGAAAACTTCAATTTTAATGGAAAATAATTTGAAAAAAAGGTGTCTAATCAGGTACAACTGGAAAAAGGGAAATGTAACCCCCATTTCCAAGAAGGGGAAAATGGATGACCCAGGGAACTACAGGCCAATCAGCCCCACCTCTATGCCTGGCAAAATCTTGGAGCGGATTCTCCTGGAAGGCATGCTGAGGCACATGAAAAACTACAAGCTGCTTGGTGACAGCCAGCATGGCTTTACTAAGGGGAAATCCTGCCTGACCAATACGGTGGCCTTCTATGATGGGGCTACGGAACTGATGGACAGGGGTAGAGCAGTTGATGTCATCTACCTGGACTTGTGC
>JANRGW010026553.1:0-25456 GCA_024733675.1 Psilopsiagon aymara | reverse complement strand
CGGAGGCCGTTTTTCCTGCCGCAGCCCCAGCCCGCTCCCCCCGACCTCCCTCCGCAGCCGTGAAGAGCCGGCGGAGACCCGCTGTCCCTTTCCCCGTAACCTGCCGTCTCTCACGTAGGCGCTTGGTGCACCGGCCGTGACCCCGCGGCGCTGCGGGGGCCCTGGTATCCCCCCACCAGGCACCCGGCTGCCGTCGGGGGCCGGGACATGCGTGGGGCCGTGACCCGAGTGGGTCCTCCATCACCAGACCCATTGAACCACCATTAAGTCATCTGAGCTCTCTCCCCTTGCTTCTCTCGCTCTGGGTAGAAGGGGCAAAATATACCTGAACACACATACCTATGTGCGTGTGCTTCATATATACACATGCATATTCATATATAGCACACATTTATACTATATATGAACATTATATATATATACTGCATGTATATTACACGAGTCCATACGTATGTATATATGCGTGTACGCAAGTAAGCACATTTACAAAAGCACACACATATATATATTTACGCGTGCCTCCTCACACTTCTAAGTGCGGTGAGAAGAAAGCGGGGGGCCGAACTCCGGATCCCCGCTGCCCCGCAGACCCCCTCCCTGTGCCGTACCTGCGGCCGTCGCTCACCAGCCCCTGACTTGACACTCTGCTGCCCGGGGGACCGCTGGTGACCACGGCTTAACAGCGGATCGGCTCTTCGGGGGAAGGTGAAGAAAATCCCTGACGGCCCGGGCTTTGCTGCACGGGGTCCACGGGCCTGTAACCGCGGGGGTTGGGGGCACCTTTGCAGAGATTGTCACAGCGGCCGCTACAACATGAGCGGTGCCCGGGCCAACCCTCCCAGCCAGAGACAGGACTAACCCCGGCCCGGTCAGCGTTGTGCCCGGCCACGCTTTGACACGGCTCCTACCCGATGGGAGCCCTTCGCGCTCCGAGGGTACCGTCGTGATGCTGCGGAGGGCACGACCGTCGGGACACGCACGTACATAGACCCACTTCCATGGGGAACCGGCCTTACCCAGTGCCCCCTGGGGGGAGCTGGGCTGCAGCCGGCGGCTGAAGAAGCAGTGAGGAGGAAACCCTCGGTGCGAAGAAAGGGAGGGATCTGGCAGAGCGGAGGGCAGAGCCCTGCGGGACGCGGCTCCACAGCCGCGGGCACGGGGAGGGCCCCGAGAAGAGGATGGGGTCGCCCGTTTGCAAAACACAATGCACTGGTCCTTAATATTAATCCCTGCTAGAGGCCTGGCTGGCGGGCGAGTGTGTTTGCTCAAGCTCGCCCGCCCCTCTGTAATTATCCTATTACACCAGAAAGGGCCCGGCCCGGCGTTGTCGAGAGAAAGGCCACGCTCTTTAACCTCCCCGCTGCCGGCAGAGGCCCCGTCTCCGTGAGGGGGCTTGCGTAGCCCCCCGCGCCAGCACCGCTACCCCTGTTCTCTCCTCCCGGGCCGTCCCTCTGGGACGCGCTGCCAGGGGAGGCCGGTTGCCGCACTGGTTCTTGGGGGTGGAGAGAGAGAGGCTGGGGCACCCCTCCAAGCATTTGCCACTTGAAACGTGGGGCAAAGAGTGGGGACAGGCGCCCCGAGAGGTTCCCGGGCCTGCCCGACCCGGCTCTTGTACTGTTCCTTCCCAAATCCACCGTGCTCCCAGCGCAGGTACCCGGTACCTAGCCCGTCCTCGGCTGGCGTGCCCGAAGGGACAGGGAAAAGGAACTCTGCCCTGCCGTCCCGGGTGGGTTTGAGCTAAAGCTGGCTTCCATGTCTAGGAAAGCTTGAGAAAAACGATTGCACAAGGGAGCCCAGGCGATGCGACCCGGTTTTTACCTTCCTGCACTGCCCTTTTCGCACGCAAAACAGGAGCAGCCTCGCAGCTCTCCCGCAAGGTCAGCGGTCGCATGGGGACACTTTCTGCCTTGGGGACGGCAGATGTAGGCGGCGATCAAACCCGCCGCTATAATTTTCTTTTTCTTTATTTTTTTATTTTTACTTTTCTATTTCTTTTTAATTTTTTTTTTTATTATTTTTTTTTTACTGAATTATTCTCCGACTGGGACTTTTCGCCAAGCAAAACAAACCAAAATTTATCTAGAAAAAAAACCCCCATCAGTCGAAAAGAAACTGCAACCTTTCAGGGAAATTCTCAAAAGTCAATGCAACCTCCGCTCATCGCCGAAACTGGACTCATTAGCAGAGGTAATGACAAATATACGGGGGAAAATATATTATATATATATGCTGAAAAGTAGCTGTATTTCAAGCAGGTCTTAGTGGGTCTGATACAAGAAGCTCCTCAATAGCTAACCCGAGAAAGAGACTGTACGGGACATTTCTGTGTCCTCTAAACAGCATATAGGGACGAGAAATTGACTCAAAGGCAAGAGAGAGGGGAGCACGTTATGTTCCTAACAAACGACGGTGATTTGGAGAAAAGGCAGCTTTGCGAATGTTTGCAACGTAATTCCGACAGGAAAAGAAAAGTAGCGGTTGGTACAAGGGTGGCCCGAACCTATAGAGGTGCATTCGCAATATTTAACTCGGAGAGACTAAGGTGGCTGCAGATACCTTTGGGAACTGGCTTCCCTCCGTCCGTTTAACAAGAAACTCCCCTCCAGAGAGGAAAAGAAAGAAGGAGAAGAAATAAAACAATTCATTGCTTAAATATACAGATCATATTTTCGCTGATACGCTATTGAATCATAAATCGGGAGCGCACACACACACAAAAGGGTTGTTATTGAACAGCATTTTCTAGTGATTCGAAACGGGGAAACTGCTCCGGGTGGGAACTCGAAGGCGAGCGTTTCTTTCCCAGGTGAGCTGTATTGCAGGAGAATATTTCACCTTTTGTCTTTTTTTTTTTTTTTTTTTTTTTTGCCTCTCTCCTCCCCCCCGAAGGTTTCAACTAAAAATGAAAATAAAGACGAAAACGTGCGGGTAAAACCAACCTCCAGCCCCCTGCAAACAAGGTCTACCAGCAGCTCCTTTTCTGCCGGTCACGCAATGAGCAGGGAGGCACAGGGGCTTGCGCAGCTCGGCCAAGCTCTTGCGCGCCCCAAGGCTCGCGTGTGTGCGTGTCGCTGTGTGTCTGTGTGCGCATCTGTGTATGCCGCTGCGTGTGGGGTGTTACGCGGGTCCGGCGGGCGCTCAGCACACGCGTATTCAGCATGAGGAGGGGAGATGCCGGGGCAGGCGCTGAGGAAGAAGCTCAAAAGGAGGGGGGGTTAAAGCCTTTTTTCGGGGGGGAGGGGTAATCTTGAAGGCAAGAAGCTTCCCGCTGAGGGAGGGGGTCCCGGCACACTCAGGATCCCCCCGGTGAGCGGTGGGGTGGGCATCCCACTACTACCCCACACTTCTTTCCCCGTCCCCTCTCTGGCGGCGGCTGCTCCAGCCGGTAACCGCGTGGAGGGTGTGTGTGTGTTGATTCCGGGGGCGCTTCAGTCAATGTTTGCAGATCTCCTTGTGTTTTGGCAGGGATGCTGGTAGGGAAGAAGGGCCCAGCCAGGCAGCAGGTCAGGGATGGGCATCCACTCGTGTCTGTGGAAGTGGTCCCGGTACCAGCTGGTCCACTCTTTGGACAAGAACCTTTGCAGGGCTGTGGGTTTGGTCTCCCACATTTGTGTGGTTTCCTGTGTTTCTGTCTCATGTGTTCATATAATACACGCAGTGGTAGATGGGTCCAGGCTGGGGAGAACAGGGCTGTGGGGCCAAGCACAGTGCAGGTCATAACTTTTGTCTGATGTACTTAGCTAACGTATTAACTGTGAGAAATACCACCAAGTTCCTCAGGAAAGAAAATATCATCAGATATTTTAACATTTACAGGCTGCAACATCAGCATTGGTATGAGCTCAAGAACTAGCAGCTCTTATCGTTCCCAGAGGAATCCCTTGTATTTTTTTTCCTGTAACTACTGTTCCCAAGTGTGGATGTATACACACACACGCTCACACACACAAATCCTATAAATGCTAATAAAACAGATTCCTCAGGATTTGTTTAACTTTCCCTGGCACAGCAATCATATATTGATATTCAATGGGGTTACTAGTGTGCATGAGGATTACTAGTTAAGTATAGACCGTAGGATCAACCTTCTAGTATGCCACTTGAACATGTCCCTGCAAATAAGTGAGGTAAGAAACGTAAGCATTGACAATACGATTAATTTGCACTGCAGACTTGAAAGGAAAAAAGGAAGTTAAATCATGGTGCTAGAA
This sequence comes from Psilopsiagon aymara, assembly GCA_024733675.1. Lineage (NCBI taxonomy): Eukaryota > Metazoa > Chordata > Aves > Psittaciformes > Psittacidae > Psilopsiagon > Psilopsiagon aymara. Next base: position 21,245 of record JANRGW010026553.1, on the reverse strand, counting down.
TTATTAAACTATGCAGAACTGAGGCCTCTGGTTGCAGGGGATCATTTTCAGCTCTTTACTTGAAGCTGTGTTACTGCTATTGTCCAACCTTTGCTGGCCACATGGGACAAGGTTTGGCAATAAGACAGAAAATTATTTCTACTGGGCATGAACTGGAAATATCCAGCTGGGGTGTGGATCCCATTTCTAATCAGAGTGGAGGGAAGGGAAGCTCAATGCGCTCTCTCGTTACTCAGATAGCATTTTTAGTTGGTCAAAAGCAGCTTGAGCTAACCATTCAGAAAAATACCTGCTGTTTAAATATGAAATAAGGCTGTTTTGTTTGAGGTTTTCCTTAGAACTAGTAAATTTATTTATTTATTTTCTTTACACAAGGCAGAGCAGGGTACATGGCATACGCAATGTACTGTGACTTTACATAACATACAGTGATAACACAGGCATGAAACACTGCGGGAGCTGTCAGAGTTGATGGACTGATCCAAATGGATGACATTTGCGAGAAATATGTTGAAGTTAAAAACACTGAATGCTCATGTTCTTGGGTTGGGTTTTTAATTTCTTTTTTTTTTTGGAGAATAAGTTTATTTTGTTAAGGCAAACTTCATTCCTTTTTTCCAGCTGGATCTCAGTATGATGAATTTTCTGAAATCATTTTCATAAAATTCAAATAATTGATATTAATTATCATGCCCAAACTTTCATGACCAAACTTTTGCTTCTGCTAATATAAACTGCAAACCATATTTCAAATTTTAGCTGAAGTAGATAGTTTAAAGGGTGGAACTTGTCCTTGGGAACAGGAGAGGGAATGTATTAATCACAGAGAGGAAGTTTCTAGGATCAAGAAATAGGAAAAACCTAGTAGGAAAAGCACACAGTGGAGCATTTTTACTCTATCTGTCTGGAGTCCTTTGAACACTATGAAAGTCAATGTAAGTATTTTTATTTACTATTTTAAAGTTATGTTCAGTTACTTGAACTTGTTTTCTCAATGGCCCTCAGCTCATATGAATAGTGTGACTAATCTAGTGGAGATGAGTAATGGATCTGTGAGGAATAGAGGAATTCTGATGCAAAAACATCCCTCTGTTTTCTGGTGGTATTTTATGCTTCTTGACATTCAATATATTATATAATGGCTGTCATAAGAACTTCAGTAATACTTTATGGTAAAGTTTATAAATACTTTAGTCATGATTTAGAAATGATGAATGGAAACCAGTATATGTAATTATGTGATGTTTTACAATGGTCTAAGAACATTCACAAGCAAATGCATATGCTTTCATTAACTACTGCTCCTTTGATTTGTTGTTACATCGTGATTCAATTTTTTGCATTTGTCCATTGAGTGCTTTGTAACACATGTAATAGCTTATTTCTAAATAGTTATTTTGCCATGTATGTGCAGAAAAAATTAAGTAAAGATTAATCTATTCATATGGGACTGGAACACTATTGCAAGGGAGAAGGGATGAAGAATGGAAGCTGAGGTTCTAGTGAAGGTTGCTTTTGTGAACTTAAAGACCTTAGCCCTGAAAATGAAAGTCTATCAGCCAACTGTCCTAACTTAAAACAGCACGGAATAATCACAGCAGTGTAGCCTCAGCAAGGCATGACAAGGCACTGAGAAGAGTGGGAAGAGGGGGTCTGTCTACTTGCAAGTGTGGTTGAAATGATTAGACAGGTTTAGCATGGGCATGGGAAAAGCAAAGATTCATAAGCTCAGCTCTTAGGGAGCTGGTGGCTCAATGGGTTCAATGCCTTTTCAAAAGGCAGAGCAGTGGACAACCTCATACCACGGTGTCTTGTTTGAAATGGGTTGCAAGCCTCCCAGCCTTCATCCTTGCAGAGTCAAGGCTTTTTGTGTGTGTAAGGAGCCATTAGAGCTGACCTCACCAAAGGCAGAATGCAAGAGATGTTCCCTGCCTCTGCTCATGTCTTTCCAATATAAAAACAGACAGTTATTTGCTTCTGGTCACCATGAGCTTCCCCAGTAGCAGTGAGATTGAAAAGTTATACCATTTGGATAGTAATTGCCACAATGCAGCTGCATTTCCATTGAAACATTTCAAAACCACCCTGCATGGGCACACAAGGCATTTGCTTCTATTGGTAACTCACCCCCCCAGCAAACTCACACCAGCAGGTTTTTCAGCTGAACTGCTAGTCAGTCATCAAATGTATTTGAAAGGCGAGCTACTCTCAGTATAGGAACTTGCTGCTATTTCTCATTACTGTTTCCAGCTTTGGCTATAACTTTCACATGCCTTCTTCCTTTTGTCAGGGTTCATATTATCAAGGTTTCCATGCTTTATTATGGGAACTTGGGATATGTTCAATCGTAACTGAACAAAGATGACCTAAGTTCAGTCTCTGTTAACATCGGAAAGATACTCAGAAGATACTGCCCTCTAAAATGATCTATTTGACCTTTAGACACTGATGCTGAAATTTGATCCCCAAGACCCACCAATACCAAAGAATTAGACACTTCAGTCACTGGATGCCATTTAAATGTGCTCTCAGTTTCAGAGCTCAAAGCCAGATCCAGAAAGGGACTCAGGAAGAATGTAGATGCTGAAGTCTAAAATGGGAATGCTGAGCACTTCCACTCAGTTGCTGCCTAATTATGGGTATATCTAAAGCCCAATTTTCATCATCACAGGTCCCCAACACACCCCCAGTTTCACCTCAGCATCAGCAGGGCAGAGCTAGCATGGTACCTAATGCAGACCAAGGAAGCAAGTATTTCTCTGCTTCTCTCCTTTGATCTGTGCCCAATACAGTCAATAAATACACTGTGAAAATGCACTGAAAGCTTCTTCCTCTCCACGATCAATAGGAGAAGATGTCCTCATGTATAAAACAAGGAGCATCTTGAGGATCAAATTGCAGGTGTCCCTCCCACGGGAATCAGTCCTCTGGCATCAGTTCTTCATGAACTTCTCCAACATGATTCCTTCCAACAGACTGCAGTTCTTCACAAACTGCTCCAGCATGGGTCCTTTCCATAGGGAGCAGTCCCTCAGGAGCAGGCTGCTCCAGCCTGGGTCCTCCACAGGGTCACAAGTCCTGCCAGCAAACCTGCTCTGACATCAGCTTCTCTCTCCATGGGACCACAGATCCTGTCAGGAGCCTGCTCCATCGAGGGCTTCCCACAGGATCACAGCTTCTTTGGGCATGCCCCTGTACCAGCATGGGATCCTCCTTGGGCTGTAGCTGTATATCTGCTCCACCATGGACCTCTATGGGCTGCACCATGGGTTGCAGGGGAATCTCTGCTCTGTTGCCTGGAACACCTCCTCCCCTCCTTCTGCACTGACCTTGGAATCTGCAGAGCCGTTTCTCCCATGTATTCAGGAGAATATTGCAGCTCTTCAGCTGCAACTGCACAGTTGTTTTGTTGTTTGGTTTTTTTCCCCCCCATATTTTGTTTTGTTTGTTTTTCTTTTTCCTTTTTTAATGCTCCCCTCCCCCCCTCCCCCCCTTATATCTGTTATCCCAGAGTCACTACCAACACTGCTGAGTGTTAGAGTATGTTAGAGGTAACAGACAATTGTCCACCTGAGTGTGTGAGGTGGGTACTTTCCTACTGAATTCATTTCACTGTGCATAGAAGAATCAGGGTTTGTTGGGGAAACTTTATATATCTTTTCAAAGGGTTTTTTATTTGTCTGTTTGTTTTTAATGTTTATTGTTTGAGGACATACACTGAACGCAAATGCATTAAAATTCTTTGGGGTAGAATAAGGTGCAGGACTTCCTCCTCCCAGCCAACTGCCCTGCCAAGCAGGATAGGATCACATTATTTTTTTCTTCTTTTCCTTTAGATTTTCTAGGCAGAGCAGCCTGGAGTGATCAGGAGGGACTGGGAGACTCAGATCCATTTATATCCCATTGTTGGAAAGATGGAGATAAAAGTTTAAACTTCCTTAAAGGCAACTGAACTTGCCCCTTATTTCATGAATTCAAGATCGCTCTGTGGTCTGGCAGGAAGATGAGGAAAAGTGGTGCTCTGCCTCCAGTCTCAGAGCTTACACAGCATTTGCTTTTTTTTTTTCTCCCCTTACTCCCCCCATCTCCAAACAGACAAACAAAAAAACCCAAATTGAAATGTTAAAAGAAATTCCAGTCAGGGAAGCTTGTGATGAGGAAGATGTTTAAGTCTGAGGTGTGAAAAAGGCTGAAAGAACGTCCCACTCCCTTGGCATCTCCCTGTGAAACGCTCGCTTATGTGCTTCTCTGCTCAGCTTTTTTATGCATTCTCTTCAGTATAATCCAATCCCATAGCGGATTAGGTAGCTAACTCTGAGCTTGGAAATGATGCTGGGATTTGTATTATTTACAAGGAGCTGCAACACCTACCTTTATGTCTTCTAAATAATATTTTTTTTGTATTTTCCTTCCTTAAACAAACAAACAAAAAACATCAACCAAACTAAACCAAACCCAAGAAAAATCTGTTTTACATTACAATGGAGCAACACATTAAATTATTCCACTATTTTTTGGTGTTCCTTAACTTGGAGTTAAGGAACTGACATCATATGTTCTCCTATAACCATCTCCATATAACCAGCCTCAGCCAAATAAGATTCTTGGGCTTAAGTCTCCCAAACAGTGGACACCATGCCACAATGGAAAGAAAGACACCTCCCCTCCACCCCTCCTTCCTTCCAAAACAGTGTAGAATTTTATTGCATTTCCAGACATGCTATGTACTTATTTTCTGAGATAAGAAATCAACAGATTCCCCTGTCAACAGAAACTGATACATACTGTAGTCTACAAACACTCCTTTTATCACATGAATGGTTTCAGAAAGGCTTCCATTCACCTCCTGCTACCCAATATAAAAGACAAATTCTGAATGTGCTTCCTCCTCTCTCCTCCCTTTTGAACTCCAAGCCCTTTCTGCATTTATTTTCTTCCAAGTTTTCTCTACTTCAGGGTTTCTCCAGCACTGGAGACATGCTATGAGCTTATCATGGGACACCTTTTTGTGGTGGGGATTGGCAGACAACTGTTTACCCTGAATAGATTGCAAGTATCGCACAGTGCAAATACTCACAGTGGGATTGATTACACTGATGTCTCTGACCCTCTGAACACATGCAGCATGGACCAGAAAAAAACAGAGGGGATGTTAGACTGAGCTGAATATTTGTGCAATTAATGCGAGATAAATATTCGCCCAACTGCCTACTCAGTGCTTTACTGACTGTTAGATACCTATCATTAAGGAAGTTTGTAGTCTAATTCCATAAACATATAGGATTTCAGGCAGTTCAGTAGAACAGACTTTAAACCATGACATATAAAAGCAAAGTGAGAGGAAATAGGAGCAAGGAGAACAGAGAGAATATTATTTATCATGAATGCCTGAGAGAATCATCTAGAGAGCTGAAATGAATTTAGAGGGAGATAAAGATGACAGATAAATCTTAACCAAATCTGAGATGAGAGAACAGCATGATTGGAGAAATAAAATAGATGTGGTGATGATAGCCTCTAGAAGAGGAGTGAAGCTCTGCAGAAGTTCAGACCCATTTTCAATAAGATGTTTTATCCCTGGGGATTACTCAACCAGAAACTACAACTCCGCTGAGATTTGTCTCAACACCAGTAAAAATGCACAGGTCTGATACTGCAAACGGAGTTCCTGCGAAGAGGCTAAACTCCTCATGAATCAATATCGTGGTCTTCAGTATTAAAATGGCTTTCAGTCAGTGGAGGCTTTTTCAAATGATGTAATGTTTTTAACTTGATATTCTACTCTGTAATCCTAGAGAGGACAGAGATGCAGTGGAACCAGGCCATACTGGAACAATCTTAGCTTCCCTATGAGGTTTTGGTTAAAAGGGTTAATAATTTCTTAGGTTCAGCACCTAGGACATGTAACTTATCTCAAGAGACTGATGTTTACTATTTAGTGAAATCAGACCTGATGCCAAAATATTAAAAAGGAGGACTTCAATCCTGCCTGACGGTGTTCTGGTCCACCACTCATATTCACTTTTGGTTTTGATGTCCTCTGCTTTTGTAAACCAAATGAAAAGAATATTCAGACTATTTATGTATTCACATCTACATAAGCATATGCTTATGTAGGACCTTTGATAACTTGATTTTAACAAAAAGGGAAATTAAGTGAGGAATGTCAACTCTTTACTCTAAATTTCCCAGGGTTTGACAGATTAAATCAAATCCTTAAGGGCATTTTACCATAGTATTTTTCAGCTCAAGTATGTGATTTATGTCCTCTTTTTATTACATGAACCTTTGTATCAGTGCTATTTGATTTAGTCTACTAATGGATCTCAGCTGATTTTATTTTATCTGCAAAGTTTTGCACACAAAACTAGACAAATGAGTGCAGGGGTAAATTAAATTGTGCAATTTAGTAAAAAAGCAAGTTACCGAGAGAACAAGATTTTAACTGTTGATCCAAACCAGCTCTGCATGTAAACAATGGATCCTTGGTGTTTACTGTATACTATCTGTCTAAATACAAGGATTACTGTTTCCTCTGCTGTAGCAACTGGCTGGAGGTTCTCACTAGTAGCTGTTATTAGTAGCAATGACACATTAATTGAACTTCACTGCTTCCAGGTGTGTGGCACACTCCAGGGTCACCCAGTGCACTACAGTTTCATGTGTATTCAATTACTGTAGCGTTATGAAGGAATGCAACATGTCATGCATTAAAATGTCAATTACCCCTTTTTATGGGATAGTGAGTAAAAAAACCCAATGAGCTTTTCATAGCTCCAGTTTTGTCTGCTTGGTTGCTGTAAGCATCCAATGAAGCATGCTTTCATCCCCTTCCTCATTTATGCAACCAGAAGAGAGAAATGTATTTAGAAATTACTGCTCAGTGTTAGAAATTATTAGATTACTTGTGTATAAGTGAGTGGCTTGGATGGATCATGTGGTATTGTTATTAGTGATGCATCATAGAATGGTTAGGGTTGGAAGGGACATTTAAAGCTCATTTAGTCCAGCCCTCTTGCCATGGTCCGGTATATCTTCAACTAGATCAGGTTGCTCAGAGCCCCATCCAACCTGACCTTGAATGTTTCCAGGGTTGTAGCATCCTGTTATGAATGAATCAGTAATGGTCCACCTCAGTGATTTGGTCTGAGACAGTCAATGGCATGGCCAAAACTCTCAGGTGTTTTCAGGGACACAACAGTTGACACTCTGCCCTCTACCTGAGTCAGCCGTATCTTCTCTGCTAGAGCAAATCTGGATGTGCTTCATAGGTTTTTCCAGTAGTTTTTATGGCGTAAATGTTCACAAGAGAGACACCCTAGGAAATGTCGCCCTTTAAAGGGACATGCATTTTCTTTATCAAGGAGTTTGTTCTCTCCAAGAAGATCTTTTTCCTGCTGTCCCTTTAGGTGAGTTGTTGGGAAATCTCTTGCAATCCAACTTTTTTGATTAAGTAGAAGGCTGAATCTTTGAAAGCAAATTTGAGCTAAAGGATATGGAATAAAAATTATCCTTTCAATATTACTATTGTGTATTATTTTCATATATCTTAATATTACCATTGTATAATATTTTCATGTATCCAATTATGTTCCATGACATTTCAATGCTCACAGTCTTTACTGGTAAGCTATTTTTAAGATCTCTTTTAAAATTATTTGTTTAATATGAAGTTCTGCTTAAAGAGTGAATGATTACCAAGCCACATGGGCCATGCCATTGCCAGCTGAATATTTATCCGCAGCATTTTTTTGTGTCACTGCTTAAGCCAAAAGTTGTTGCATAAACCTTACACAAGCAGTATTTATATATAGAGCTTCATAAGGATCAAGATAAGTAAATTACTAGATAAAGGTAGGTATTTATTTTAGCATTTAAACTGTGCAGCTTTTCAGTTTATTTCCATAGACCTTCCCGACCTTGGAAGCTGGCAGGGATAGAAACTTCTATGGTGCTGGTAAGGACACTGGACCAGCTTCTTACATCAATAACATCCTGAAGAAGTATTCTAACTGCTTTTAACTAGGTGTTTCAAAAGCTATTGTAAACTGTGAATGGAGAGAGTGAACCTTTTATATGAAATCTTGGGAACAGTGGAAAATAATGTCTGCATTCATGCATGATATGTTTTGTGCCACATTAAATTTCAGTTGAATATGTTTCCTACAACTATGGGAGATTTTGCCCCTGATTTTGAAAGTTCTTCTTGTGAAAAAGAAAATCCAAAAAAAGAAGGCATCAAGCTGGAATCACAAACATGCAGCAGACCCAAGTTTAAGAATAATAACTGAATTCCAATAATTCCTTAGTTTCTCCATTTCTCTGCTGGAAATGAGTTGTGAGAAAGTATCATTCTGGGGAGGCTCCTTGTCTATCATGCCAAGGCCATGTGGTATCTGGCAGTGTGATGTGGAGTTCAACCTAGGAATAAGACAATTTCTCCTAAGGAATATGATTAATTTCCTGTAACTTGAGGCCTTTAAAATTAACTTGGGTGTGCAGATACATAGTGTGCTGATTCAAAACCCCCAAGTCTTATTTCTAGCTCTTCAAATTTCATACCATTCCTATGAGGCCAAACACACAAAAGTCACAGGGGTAGCATCCTGTAGCTGGATCCTGCTGGAGATTCATGGAGATCTCTGAGAAAGAAAAAAATTGCAATGATTCCCTCCAGTCTTAAAATCGACAAATTTGTCCTGAAACATCCAGAAATGCTTGCAAAGATAAAAAAGCACTCTTGTTTCCCAGTCCCCTCTTTTATCTGTAATCACACACAATACCTAGTTGCCTACTGGGGAAACATATAAGCTAAATGAATACATTTTGTCAGTTTTAACCAACCAACCAACCAACCAACCAACCAACCAACCAACAACAAAAAAAGACCCCAAAACAGGCTAACACTTCTTTAAGTCCCTGAGTGTCAGAAGCAAATATATTTTAATGGATTCTTCAAAAGAATGCAGATGCCTAAAGAATTGCATACATCCTTTCTGTTGGGAGCAACCTTTTGAAAGATAGAAGGATAAAAAGGATAGAAGGACATTTTCACAGTCTATAAAAATATCTCTACACATACACATGCATATAAATACATATATGAATGGTTATGAAGAGGGCTAAGTTGCACATCATTACTTTAGAAAGTACATAAATGGCTTTCTGATCTCTGTTTGTGAAAAAAACCCAAACAAACCAAAACCTCTCCAAACTCCAGATCACACAGCATTTCAAAATGAAAGTGCAAAATATGGACTGTGACCATTTCTTATTTATAAACACATGCTATAAAAAGCCAGAATATACACTTTATTTTTAAATTGAACATACAATTGGATATTGTTTAAAGTAGACATTTAAAATAGTTCCCTTGAAAGATTAATTCTCAAAGTAAAGAATAATATGGGTAATTTGAATAGTACCATTGAAAGGAAGGCAATTCAGAGACAGCCTGTGGCTTTCATGGTTGTGGTGAATTATTTGATGCAATTATTCACTGTTGGCACAGATCAATGATATGACACAACATGTTGCCCTGTGGGGTAGCAGAAAACAGATAAACATCTTTGGAAAACTTTCTTGCCTTTTTACTTCAGATGTCTTGCCTGGACAGTTTAGTTAGGGGTGTGGATGCCCAGTATGAGCCATTAAAGATGCTAAGTTTGGTTCCTCAGAACACCTACATAAGGGATTTTGCCTGAGATTCTGTCTCTGTCTCTCTAAGATACATGCCTCTTAAAGGACGAGACCTTTCCCTCTGTGAAATTTCATCATCTTCTTTCACTCACTTCAGCAGAGAACTTTTCCTGCTCTATTAAATATCTATTCTGTCACTGTGTTTTGGGAGAAGACCATCCATCCATTGAGAATTGAGAACAGGCAATTTGGACAAGAAACTTTAATGTATTTTGTACTCTGTTGACTGAGGTCTCTGTGCAGGCAGAATATGCCTAATTTTAAGTGGTCTCACTGACTTTTGGGATACTGACATGATTAAAATTAAGCACAGGTTTCAGTCCCTTCCTGAATCAAAGTTCAAATGAGATTCTAAATGGTTGCTTGACTTTACATCACATTAACATTAGCAATTTCCTGGCTATTGTTTTTCTTCCCCCACACTGGTGACTTTTCCAAAATAGATCCCTCATCTGACTGTAAAGGTAAATGAAAATCAGGCCCATTAAATTTACTGTCTGTAAAACACTAATGCCTAACAAACAGTATCTTTACATTTAGATGGCATTTTTATCCTGAGGAATCTCAAATCACTCTATAAACCTCGACCTTTGTCCTAAAGTCATTTACATACGTGAGCAACTTTATATTGTATATCAGACAGGATTACACATAAATGTGAAATTACTGATAAGCTTTAGTGTTTGCATATTGAAGACTTTAATATATAAGTGTCACTCTGGAAAAAATATTATGAAGATTGTATTTTATGCATACAATACTTTCCATTAAGGATTCAACCAACTTTCAGAAGTGTGTGCTGTTTGTCATACCAAATAATGCTTCTTGTCTGTATCCTTACAGCTGTTGCCTTCTCATTTTTTAAGGAATGCAAGCAATTCCAGGATTTATTGGCATCTGTCACAAGGAAAGTGTTAATAAAAATCAGAACCGCAAGTCACATAACCTAGGCATCGCTTCAGGGTTTTTCACATTATATTCTCAAATATTGTAAATACTAGATTAAAATTCACTAAGCATGTGATGACATCTGCTGTTTCACCAGATTTCATAGTCCTATTATGTAGACTAATCTGATGAAAAGGTAAATTGACCAAGTTTGTAACAACATCATTCATAACTGTAATTCCTATTAATTCTTCTAGACTGCAGCCTCTACATAATATCCAGACAAGGTATCCTGATTAAGAAAGCTTTCCCTTAGGTATCCTAAAATTATTATCTTTTTTAAATTTTGCAGTATTCATCACCCTCTTGGCAGTTGCTCTTGCCCTTGTCTTTTTTTTTTTGTTGTTATTTTTGTTTGGTTTGTTTTTTGTTCTTTTCTTTTTGTTTGTTTGTTGGGGTTTTTTGTTTGTTTGTTTTTCTTGATAAGAACACAAGAATTTGCATCAGAAAGCTGAGCCTTTTATTCTAGATACTTATATTATGTAGCCTTTTCACAGGCTGACCACACTGCAACTTAAATGCGGCTAGGTAACTTTCTAGGCCCTTTGCAATTCCCCAATCCTTTTGCTAATAAGCACCTACTACGTTCCAGGTATAAGTTGACAGCATATTTACAACAGAAAAAGAGGTTCTTACATGCCAGCCTAGAGGGAATTGACTTGTAAGCTGCTACTTAAAAAAGCTTTTAAGGGACAGCTTTCTGTGTGCTGTCTCCAGGGTCCTTTCGAATTAGCAAAGTATCGCAGCATCATACCCATCTTTTAAAAGTCCTGAACATGCTGTAAAATACCTGTTGACTTACTCAAAGGAGTGTCCTGACAAAGGTAGACTTTATCGTGTTAAATCAAGATATAAAGACAGATTCTTTTCTCATTTCTTTCATTCATCTTGACACTTGAAGATCTTGCCTGCGCTAGGATTCACCATGGGATTTGCCGTTTCACTCTTGTTGGACAAAATTGCTCATGGTAGGAAAGAGTCTGAGATTAGCAGCTGCCTTTGAAAAACAAATACCCTTTCCTCCTTCTCCTTCAGTAGGTCAGTCAGTCTTTTGTTCAGTTCCATATATAATAAAAACAGTATTACGATGGCAGAAAATATTCTGTATCAATTATTTGTCTTACAGGAATTCAGTGGAATAGAATTTGTAATTTTTTTAACTTCTATAACTCAGGATGCAGTGAACAAGAAGGGCACTCATACTTTTATTTTAGTAAGCTGTTTTTAAAAAATCTATTTTCATCCAAGGGAACATATTTGATGTGATCCCTCTGTTTGCTTCAGCAGATAAAAGAAAGTATTTGTCAAAATCATCCAGATAAAGTGTCTTCTTAATTTGCCTTATATTACTTAGTATTTCACACACCACATAAAATGCAGTCATACATCTGGAGGTCTCTGTCTGTATTCAGAACTGATACATGTGCTAGATGCTGATTATTCTACTCAAGCACTTCTCATTATTCTATTTAAGTACTGATCACTCAGCATAGTCCAAAGATGAGATAAAAATCAGCTTTATTTCTTATTCTGAGAAAAGCTGACATCAGGATCAATAAATCCTGACAGAAGCTATTAACATTTTAATGAGTTACTCAATAATATTCTAAAGATGTGTTGGCAAGTCAAGCCTCCTTTGATTAAGGACAAATTTCTTAGACTACTGTAAATATATATTTCAAGGTCCAGAATGCAAAGCTGTCACTTATCAATCAAGAAAAAAGGGCAAAAGTCATGACTAAAGAAGCTAAAGAAGGGGCTGTCCACATGATTATAATGATTACTGTACATGATGGAACTTTTTAAGATGTCATTCATCTTAAGCAAACAGAGTCAAATACTAGTCATGGGGTTGTGTGATTGTTGTCATACAATTGAAGAAGAGTCTTCCTACAATGTATAGCATCCCCATGATATTGGGAGCAGTCAGACACATTTATACACCATGGAATGGTACAGCAAATACAGGCAGTAAACCAGGCGAATGGGAAAACACGTGTCTCTGCAGACTCTGCTGATCATCAAGAAAAACGCACAAGGGGCAAACAGGAAAATATAGTTGTCTAAGAGTGAATTTTGCCCTTTAGATTTCATGATTTAATTGCGATAAATAGATCAGGATTTGGCCTAAAGAGAGATGCCACCTTACATAGTGTTAAATACAATAAATCTATTGTCAGAATCATGCTATTGAACATAATGCCAATAACTTACAGCAAAATCCTGGCTGGCTTGCCAAGCTTACAAAATATTGACTTGAGTGCAACATTTTAATAAACAAATATGAGTCTTTGAGCACAAAGTCAGACGTGACTTTTCTAGTGGAGGCAGTCCAAGAAAACCCAGAGTACTGCAATAAAGCTGGACACAACAAACGACTGTAGAGAAAAAGACATAGAAGAAAGCTGGGTAGGTCACATAAAATCACATTAGCAAGTCTTCCCTGTAAATATGAACATATGGGCACATGAATCATGAAACCAGGCAAAAAGAAACTCCTGTCATTAGATAAGCTCCTCCATGGGCCTGCCTTTCTCATAATGAAAGCATTCACTGATTTCAGTAGGAGGTATTACTCTGAACATGAAATCAAACTTTTGTCAAAAAACAAATGAAAAAGGGCTGTGAACACAGAAAGGGCAGCAAAATGTCATCCAATATTTTGTTATTGATGATAAAATCCTTGAAGATGTCTTATGGTGTTCTAACACCTGATTTACCAGTTTGCAATGTAAGACATATACGCTTGTTATCAAGAACTGCAAAAATATCCAAGACACGCTTTCTGCACCAGCGGAGGATGCTGAAAACATGGAACTGAAGCTCTAGAGTCTGATGACTTACAGTTCTTAAAAAGCAGGTTTAGACAAAGACGCTGAACTGTCTCAACCAGTGTGGAACACTTCGACGTTTTGTAATGAGAAAGCTTCCTGTAAGGAGAACAAAGAAAAGGATGCAAAATGAAAAAAGGAACACAAAATTTGAACATATTAACTATTTTACAAAAAATTCTCTCTTTTATAGTTGCTCATATTTATGGGTTTAAAATGCTGCTATATGAAAATGCTCTATTCATTGATCCATTTCTTGATAACTTACGACAGGTATTCTGCTCAGAAATGAGGAGCACTTGGACTTCACAAGCAAGTGGGTCATGAGACTGCTGGGTAAATTGAAAAACCATTCAACAACTGAGGGTTTATTGCAATCAAGTTGCTGTTGGCACTGACTAATAGACATGACATTTATTTACCTCTCTGAATATCTCAGTGCCTCATGACATAAACCAGCATTTACAGGACTAAGCCTCGAAAACAAAACCCCTAGGAGAGTTATCAATGCCATTTCAGTATATCGGGCTTGTGGCAAAGGGACAGATGTCATCCAAACTTGTTGATATGCTCTTTTTGGTTTTCCTTTTGTTTTGAAATTTTAGTCAGGCATTCGTTGCTCGTAACTATCAGCATTCAGGAATAACTTCATACACAGCTGTACTTTTTTAAGTACTGTTTGACGTAAAGGCTTGTCTTGCAGTCTATATACAGACAATGCTGAAGATTTGCTTGATGAAGCACAAGTTGTTGTGAAGATTGATTACTCTTTTTTTGCTATCAAAGTTCCTGCACTGAATGGGATTACCCATGTCATCCAAAGGTGAGGACCCAGTTCACATTCATGTGGAGACTAGATAATAGAAAGTTCCTCACCACATAATTTTTTAGATGCATAAAGTCTTTGAGGTTCCTAAATCCCTTCTTCTGCAAATGTCTAAGATGTCTACAATCCCTACAGAACTGTGCAGGTTGGGTTCAGGCCCTTCCTAGGAGCTACTGAATAATTTTAACCAGTGAAGATGTCATGCATAATGTATAAGCAAGCTCAAGAGCTAGGCTAAGTCTCAGTCTCTGTCTTCCCACGTGAGGAGCCCATGCACCTGATTAGAACATCACTGTCCTAAACACAATGACTCTTGAAGGCTTTTTGTGTGTGTGACCCGGCAAACAGAGGAGGGTCCAACCTCAGCAGCAGCTCTGTCACCAGGGTACCGTCTTGCGAAAGCCTTGAACAACCTGTGTTCTGAGAAGTGCTTCAACATCTGAATTAGAGGACAAAAGGTTATTGTGATGACTGCAACCTTTTGCTCTTTTTTAGCCCATATGATAAAAGCGGAGAGTGACCTCTTGCTACACTGCTGAAAGGAACAACAGCCTGGGTTAAGAGCCTAACCTCTAAAAGAAGCAAAATGCATGAGATGCTGCTCTTTAAAGCATTCTTCACTAGCTGATTTGTGTGGCTCCCTGCTCAGCATGCTGGGCTGAGTACCAGACAGCATACAGGGAAGCCAGCATATAACCAGGGCTGGTCCTGAGCCATGAGGCAGAGGAGACAAGGGCATCTACATCCCTCTATGGGCCTAATCTAAAAGCCCAATTCAGATGTCACTTGAGACATGTGGGTTAGATTCAGTTTTAACATAAATGGGTTCGATTCAGTTTTAACACAAATATGTTCTGGTGACTTCACTGTAGCTGCACAGATGTGAGTAAGATCTCATTTCCCCTCAGTTTTATAAGTTCTTGTGAAAGTCATGCTTTTCAGAAACATCTCATTCACTTCTGAGGAACTTTCAAAGGAGGTGAATCAAAACCTTGCTCTAAAATGTTCGAAGCTCTTTCCACCAGATAGGTCTAATTTGTCTGTTAAAAACAAAAAATAATAAAAACTAATTGGAAATGAAAAACCCAATTCCTATTAATACTAACAGGCCTTGAATAAAGGAATTGAAAACACTGAAATATTTAAAAATTATGTTTATATCTATTCTTCTTTCTAGATTTTCTTTCCACGTTTTCCTCCTTTTATTTAACTTTTCTATATCTCTGATTATTGACTCTTCTGTTTTCTGAATTCCCTCCATCGATTCCTTCTGTGGTGGAGAGGATGGATCACCTTCCCTACCCTGCAGGTTCTGCTCCCATCCAACCCCTGAAGGGCATTCGCTCTTAGCAGGGTGGACCATGCCTCATCCGACGATCTACTATAGGTCAATGAGGTCTGTTCTTACAGAGCTACCATCTATCAGTCTGTTCCCTGTGCTGTGTCTATGCTATCCCCTACGTAGCACTTTACCCTCATTCTTACCAAATTAGATACTTTCAAATGCTATTTCTCAGTTTCATAGCTGTATGTATCATTCAATTTCACTATCTCACTATTTCAGTGTCTTCCCAAACCCAAGTCTTCTGCAAATGTGATTAGCGCATTGCTTATTCGAGTCAGTAACGAAAATACTGACGTGCAAGATCCCAGGCTTCTGCAAAACTGTGCTCAGCGCAGCTTCCCATGCCACTACTGACCACTGACAGCAACTGCCAGGGACACCACTCCAAACATCTTTGCATGCAGCTCATAAACCTACTATATTTCCTCCTTTTCTAATCTTTCAGTACATCCTGGAATGGGGGAATGGTTTCCCCAACATCCTCTGTCAATAGGTTTCCCATTCTGTTATATGGCCTTCCTTTTGCTACTCTTTTAGCAAGTATCGCCCTTGCTGCTTACCACCCCCTACCTGCACCCTTGGTGCCAGGATATTTCCCTTCCTGAGATCAGACCATCCAAGATCATCTCTCCTCTCCTCTCAAGGGCATGAAGAATTTTAATGCAATGTTCTCAGAGTTAAAAGATATTCTGTGTTCCTGCAGGGTCCTGGGGCAGAGACAGTAAGTTTGATCCTCTTCTGCCCTCTTCCTGCATCACAGAAATAACTGAGGTTTTGGCAAGAGAATCTAGATTTTTTTACAGTGCTTTGGGTAAAGTTTGATGATTTAAGATTAGTAAATTGAACCGATGCTTTATGTACTCTTTCTGACTGGACATTTGTTGTAAGACAGGGAGCCAAGTAATCCTTCACTGTTGGTGTTTTTCTGCATCAGATATTCTTGGTGCCCCATGTGAACTGCATTAATTTCATGCCTCAGCCTCTCTGCCTTTGTCACTACATGGTTATGCTGTGTTTCTGTGCTCATCTGGAAGTACCTGATTTAGTTTCTAACTTCTGTACACTCTCTCCTTGTGTTTCAGGCCTGTGAAAAGAACTCAAAATTTAGATATCTTGGTCTTATCTACACCATTTTCCCATTCTTTTCATTTGGTTGTGTGCTTGTCAGGCCATTTGCTTTCTGTTCCTTTGATCCAATTGCTTGGGAAAGCGGTCCTATAAAGTCTCTGATTTTGCTGAATATCACTTTCATGAATGGATTCATGTTTATATTCTGTTGCTCTTCCTTGTCCTTGATTGTGAGCTGTGTCGTTTCAGTCATCTTTACACAAGTTGCCTTCTGTGTGAACCAGTTCCACCCCAGCAGCTAGAATTATATCAGGAAAACGCTTCCTCTCTAATACTTTTTCTTTTAGAATATACAGATTAAAAAAGAAAATGGAGAGCACTGTGCCCCCTATGTTTACTCTCCCTGAAGAATTTCTGGTAATTAAAATATGCACAAGGCATTGAACTTTGTGCCCTGAATGATTCTTTTCAGCTGCCCAATAAAATACTCATCCACTTGACCTTCCTGATTTGGCATCCCAGATTGGATCTGCAGATCCATTACTAAGCCCAGTCCTTTTCTTATTTTATAATTACCTCTCTCACCCTCTGCTCTGCACTTCTCTGTCACTTTTCTTTCTTTCGTCCCAGTTTAGACCTCTCTTCATTCAAGTAACACATTAATGTATGAAGATGCTCTTCTCCTTTCTCATGATGTTAACTCCATCCATACTTAACATCATCAAAAGAGATGGGATGGCGCCTGGAAATTTCATCTGTGCAGCCACACAGCCACACAGCTCCTCCTGGCAGAGGAGCTGGAGGGACATACTGAGAGCAACACCTGAACCCCTAATCCCTTATTCCTGTGGCTTTGGGATTATTCTGATGTGCTCAGGGTGACTCCTGACAGCATCATTGCTGGTCAGAAAAATGGAAGGCAGAAATGTCATCGAGTTTGCCTGATGACTTCACAACTTTTGTTTGTCTATTTCAGATTTAAGCTCTTTGTAAATTGCATACCTCCTTGAATGTGAAGCTTGGTCTGCTAGTGTCTACTTTTGTTGCATCTTTGCTCAGAGCAACTGCCATCACCTTGTCTTTCTTTTTGAGAGTGGTAGTGATGAGTCTTTATTACATGACTTTCGCTTTTCCACTGCCCGGTCCTCTAGCAGGTTCATTTCCTATTGGAATAAGAGAATAATCTCCACATCCAGGGGACACTTGCCTCTAGGTCAATCTCAATCTTTTGAGGTTGGATAATTCAAATTAATTATTCACACACACTCATATAATACACATATAAATTCTGTTAAGAAAACTTTGTCCATTGCTGGTGACACCACAGACATCACTCGCTCTTTTGGGATATAACCTCCTACATTTTCTGCTAATGCTCTTGCAATTGTTATTAAATCTCAACTACTCATTCTTGTGCTGCTGTCTTATTTACCTCCAGAGATATTTCCTCAGCAAGCAAGCTCTATTCTAGGTATCATTTCCAGCCTCATTTCACTGCAGTGAATTTGGACAATCCCAACCCACAGTTTGGGGTCTTGTCTCTGTTTCTCAGAGGTGCAGGAGAGCAAGACTTCCAGAATATAGTTCTCTACTTAGGCTGAAGTCATCGTGAACCATCCCTTACAAACACTGGCAAGCCATCCAAGCAGTATGTGATCATTAAAACAATGTCTACAGAGGTGCCAGGATATTATTTATGCATATGTGGGCCAGATACTGTGTTTAAGTTCACTAAAACCAACAACACTTCACAGTTGCATTGGCTGATATGATGTGTCCCTCAGAAACTGCTGCATTTTCGTACATAGCAATATACATGGCCTATGCTTGGGCATCAGAGAATGTCTATCACAGTTTCAAGGATTAGCAGCAGCTCACAAGATGATACCTAAACCTTTGGTGTCTCCATTTTGAGGAAAGGCTTCAGTGGGCTGTAATTACATTCCACCTACCCTGGCCACTGCTCGCTGAGTCTCCCTCCTCACCACCCTCCAGAAGGGCTCTTTGCTGTTTTCTTAATGAAATAGCCGGAACAAACATAAAGCTTCCAGTGAGGCAATGCAGTGCTGGCTGCTAAGCAGCCTCTGTAAAGAGCATGCACTGCTTAAACCACCCCCCCCCTTTTATCACTTAGATCTTATCTACACAAGAGGCCCAGTTGTAAGCAAATGCAGACATTACAATATCAGCAAGCTTTAGTTTCTGCCCTCACATTATGCTTTTATTTTGAGGGGATTGAATAAAATGATGGTGACTATTCTTACCTAAAAATATTGGGTGTATATTATCCAAGAAACCTAACAAAAACATTAAATATGCCCCAGGAAATCAAATTTATAGTGCAGGACAGATTTAGTGACTTCATTGCTCAGATTACCAGTTGGATATCAGTTTCATCATCAGCAATCTCCAATTTCCTGTTTTGCTTATCATAGAATTACTGTTTTCTTTTTTAGTGTTTGCATAGTGCATTTGGCAACAGCTACACTAAGATTAGATGCAAGGGTTTTCTATGATGGATTAAAGACCATGTTTCTTTTATGGTATTTTAAGAAATATTAAAAAAGGCAAGAGCTGAATGTATATAAAACATTAATAGTGCTTATATGTTTTTCTTTTTTACTATTGGAAAAAGTATGATTCATGGCAGTATGTGCACTAGTACTCCATAACCATTGCTGATTTGTGTCCTACTTTGGAACTGCTCTTTCTTACTGACTAATAAGTGCCACTAGATCTCTGGCAGTTCATAATAATGTTATATTTTTCTAGTCTTTACAGAAACTTGTTTGTCTCTTTTGTCTTTTCCTGTATGAATCAGGCACTGTGTCATCTCTTTGTACTTAAAAAACCTTTTCTATTCATCTTACAAGTTGCCTAGTCTTGCAAAAGCTTGATCCACTTCATTGTTTCACTCACCTATGAACCTCCCTTATTGCAGATTTTTTCTTCTTAACGATAAATGTATTTCTTTGTCATTCCAAATCATTCTGCGAAACTGCAGCTTTTCCCCCTAATACAGAGCTTCAAAGCCAATTGATAAATCTCCTGGAAACTCCTTTAAAGCTCCAATATCTCATTTACCTCTCCCAAGATCCTTAGAAGGCTCCTGAGCAAAAGGTTTGCAGCTGCCTGGAGGTTGTCCAGGCAGACTCACAAGGGTCACTGCCAGACATGTGAGGGCTGCCAAGGAAAGGACTTTTAGCTAGGGATGATGCACTAGCTCTACATATGTCGCAGCTTTAGGTTGGGTCTGTAGTTCCTTTACTGGATTTTAATGTAAATTTTGAAAAGTACAGAACGCTGCATTCAGAGCAAAATGAGAACTCCATCCAGGTGACTGAAACCACACTTATGAGTTGTCTATAATGAAGGAAGAAGAAAGTGAAATTACGCGATCAGTTTGTCGGTCAGCAGGTTGTGACATTGTGCAGTTATTAGGTGATGCACATTTATCAGGTGTTCATACTGACTGTACGAGGCAAATAAACACATTTTCAGTTTTTATCTAGGATTAAAAATAGGAGGGTAAGAGAAGTAAAACTGCTTACAGAAGCAGTGTGAACCTGACTTAAAAAACCCCAATCTTTAAGTCCCCTTTACCAGTTGTTTGGAAATATTTTTAATGCTGTATTTTTCATTAACAAAAAATACATTGTACGATACGCTGAAATACAAACCCAGTATTAATGCACAAAGTAAATTCTCTTTCATGCCTATATTAAGAAGTTATAAAAATGCAGTAGATTTACAAATAAAGAAGCCTACAGAAAATGTCTCTTGTTCTCTTGCAAGCATAATAATCTCCTGGTTGAAAAGTAAACATTAGCTAACAGACATTCAAACTAAAATAATAATTACTCATGCAAGTAATTATTTCCTATTTGCAAGTTCTGACTCGTCTGCTTAAGCAGTTACAATGCAGTTTTGAGGCTGCCTTCTGCTTTTCCTTAAAGAACAATACAGCAGTATTCAGAAAACTTTCCCCTCTGGTGTAGGTGAAGTTCAGTTCACAAGACCATGTGTGGGCTTCCACATTCATCAGTTTGGGAAAACAAACAGTCCGGATCAAGAAATTTGGAGCAGAAGTCAAAGTAATACCAGTGCAAGTCTTTTTCCCACATCTACTTTGCCTTTGTGAAAAGATGGACTTCCCAGTAGGCATTTTGCAGGCAATTCTACTAGTTGGATCCATAGGGGGAAAAAGTAGCAATATTTGAAAATCTGCCACCTAGGTCCCCCAAAAAGACAACCTCTGAAGCTTCATTGCAAGCACCAAATAATACCTTTCATTAAAGAGGGAAGAGAAATCACGTGTACACATGTCCACACTTTCCCCTGTCTTCCTTCACTCAGACATCCAGTCTGTCGTGAATGTGGCTGGTACTTGCATTTATACAAGTAGGAAGGACTTAAGCCATGTGTCATCCTGATGAGCAAGTTGTTAGTGAGTATGACAGAAAAAAGACTAGAAATTATTGCCCTATGTTAGGCTTCCCTTCCCTTCCCTTCCCTTCCCTTCCCCTCC
>JANRGW010026551.1:0-20805 GCA_024733675.1 Psilopsiagon aymara | reverse complement strand
TGATGATGATATTGGGGGGTGGTGGAAGGGTCAGGGGGGGGGGCAGCAAGTAATGTTTTTTGAGAACTTAATAATTGTTCCATTCCAGATGTTTGTTTCTTTGTTCTTGGCTTTCTGTTGCTTTTCCTTCCATGCTGACAATTTCCTGTTTTATTCACTGCATCAAAAACTACCATTTTGAAAGAATCTGTACACCTTAATTTTTGAAGTGTGATAGGCTGCTTAGGTGGGCACCTAGAATTTGTTGGGAGACTAGTAGCAGCATTGAAAGAAAAGATTGAAAGCAATCACTTTGGTAGTTGCATCAGCTTTTTCTCATTAATTTCACTATGAGCTTTATCCTTCCCTCTTCAAAAAGTCCTAATTTCCCCAGCTATCTGCCTCAATTACATAGTCACCTGTTCAAAATAAAAGGGTCAGTAACTCAGTACATAACATTTCATTCACAATAGAACATCAAAATGGCTACATTTCTGAATACTGGAAAATATCATTGTGTTTTCAGCACAGAAGTTACTATTGGCAAGTCTAAAGTTGTAACCAGTATTTCCGTTTTGAAACAGGATTGAGCAGCTATTAAGTGAGCATGAACAGGAGGTGGCAGCACTGACTGATAAAGCACAGCGCACATAGCTGTGCAAGTAGTGTGGAAAGCCAGATGGAGATCATTCAGCATGTTTTGTGGTTATGGTATAGAAAATGTTAAGAGTAATCTTAATTTTAGAGAAAGCTTATGCTGCTTATATACTCTTCTGTCTGCCCTGCACTTTTGATTTCTTATTTCATTGCAATGTGACCTTTGTCTTTCAAATGTTCTATGGGTTCAGATATAAAATTTCCAGCAGCATTTTCAGTTGACTCCAAAATAAGGATGGGTAAACAGTTGAGTCTTTGCATACATGTATAAATAGTGGTGAATAGTAATTTTAAAGAAAGGGTAGTTTAATTTGGGACAAATAAATATTTTGGTTCTGTTGACTTTGGTAACATGTGAGAATAAAAAGACGCTAATTCTCATCCGCCACTTGACGACTCAGAAATCAGTCCTCAATATATCAATAAAAAAAATGAGGACATGCCATGCAGTGTTGCAAACCTAAGATGAGATTAAAATGTGAGAATGCATTAATATCTGTTTTACGTGGTTGAGACCATGCAAAAAGCTTCTCAGTTCTGCTTGTAGAATAGTTGGGTGCATTTGAAAGCAGACTTGCCTTTCTTAGAACTTGCTTGAGAATAAATGAGTCATTATCAGGAACAAAAAGCAGCAGGATTTCTATTATGCAATTTTATGTGAGGTGGATATCAGAGAGCAAATCTGACCAGTAAGGGGGTGTAAGTTTTATGTGATCCCACTGTAAGTGATAATCCTACTGCAAAGCAGTGAGTTTCAGTGATCATAATGGTTGCAGTGAAAACTACAAAATATTTCATGTTTCCATGATTCTTACAGTTTCTAATCTCTCCACCTAAAAATTTTCTTAGACAACAAATAAGAAATCAGAATTCAGTGCATGTACATCGAGTTAGTCACTTGGAATGTACAGTTTCTCAGCTACGTTCTGAATTGGAAGAAGCTAAGAGAATATATGAAGACAAGGTGTGTATGGATTTCAGTGTTAGCATTAGTGCCAGTGAAACTCTGTGTAGATATCTGTAATGTTCCAGGTGTATAAGAAAAGTATTTTTATAAGGGCTTGCTTCAGAAAAACTGTGTGGACAGTGAGATAAATTACATCATCCTTGACTTGATTTGTTTGTATTAGTTTTAAGAACAAGTTATCTTTCTTTTAACACAAAATATCTCTGCAAAACTCACTGAACAAAATAGTTTTTCTGAATGTATTAAGAGCATGCCATAATGATGCCTTCTGGAAATAAATAAAATGATTTTTATGCAAACATCACTTGTACATGGAGGACAAGAATATTGTTGTACTGTACTGCAAGAAAATTTATCAGCAAAACCAGGCAGTAAAAATAGCATCTTATTTATGTTGTACTGCCCAGAAAAATGTTTTGGTAACTTTTTTTCTTGGTAAATGGAAGGATGGGAGGACATTGAGATTACAGCAGTGCTGGAGAAGCATTGAGGTGCCCAGAGATGCCCCATTTGTGAGTTAAGAATCTTTAACATTTATTGAAATCCAAAGGCTTCTTACCAGTAGGATATAATACAGGCAAAAAAGAGGGGCTGGGCAGCACCTGTATATTCAAACTATTTCTTAATACCATTAGAAAACATTAATCTTGACAAATTTTTTTAACCCTGCTGCTCCCTGAAGCCCAACTCATTTCCAGGCAGTACAGCATGAAGTTACTGCCAACAGATAGAGAGAACTTCTTACGGTTCCACCACAAAATCTCTGCCATGTCTTGAGCTGCAGCATTTTTTTATCCCATTTCTGTATCACACCCACTGCATCCTTCAGTCATTTCACTGCATTTGTTTCCAGTCTTATAAACAATTTGAATATCTTTAAATTCTTTCTTATTTGTGGTGAAAGGTAATTCATGTTTTCTTTAGAAAATTATTTGAAAATAGTTGCTGTCCACTCCCTTTAAAAATCAGTGGAGCTGCTCCCTGCAGAAATGCTTGATGGATCCAAATCCATCTTAGATTACAAGTCATAAGGGTTTAGGCATCCTTCTCCAACATACTATCGGAAAGGGAAAGTTCAGGTCACAGGAGTTCCATGAAGTTTGGCAGAGCTCATGGTCTCTGATCCAAAAAGGTCTGAGAATGGAATGGCAGGAACGTGCAGATCAAGCCAGTAAAGCAGTGGTGTGTGTGTGTACTTGCAGTATAAAACAGCAGGAAGGACACGGTGGTTTATCATTTCTGTAGGTTTCCACTTCTGTCAATCCCATTGATTGACATGCATTAGTCAGTTCCAAAAGTAACTTTTCACAGCATTATAACTGACATGTAGGGAAATTGTAAATAAATATCCATTACTGTATCTCATCCTCAAAGAGGGTACGATATATGGTATGTTTTCATGTTGGCTTTACCTGAATTCTTTTGATTCAAATCAGGCAGTGCACGGCTCAAGGTTATATCAGATTTGTAGCTGTAACTATAGCGTATACTCCATAGGCATGTTCCCTTCCAGAATGATTATCTTGTAGCAGATGCAAAAATGGAAACTGGGAATCAATTTAAGTCTATTTTTCACAGTCTGCTAACTCCAGAAAATGTTTGGGTTGTATATCTATGAAAGAATATACTACTTCATCCAATAAAACCTGCTTTTCAAAAGGAAGTGTAATAAACTGAATTGCTAAGGAAGACTTTAGTGAGAGATGAGTTGATAGCTGGAGATAATTTGATCTTAGGCTGTTATGCAGAGTCATTCCTGGGAAGATGTGAAAGAGAATCTAAATAAAGCTTTTATAAATGTATGTCTTGATTTTACAACATGGCTTCCTCCACAGCTTCTCTGACGGGGTAAAAGCCTTAGCAACTAAAATTGTCAAGGGAGTAGGTGAAAACTAAAGCCGATATAAGCTGTTGATGTGAGACAGCTTCAGCAGTCAGAAAAATGTGGTACTTTGGTGGATGTAAATGTAAATATGTAAGTGATCTGTTTGCATATGCTACATAAACCCTGCTGTTAGACCTCAGTGTTTCTGGTGAAATTCACTATATCATTACATACAGAGTGAATAAGGCTGAATATATGCTTGGGACCAACTTCTCCCTAAATAAACTTAATTGTACAGGAAGGGCCCTATGTGAGAGCAGCTCTTTCTGTCACTGTCAGAGAAAGCCCTGTTGGTAATGTTGCACATAGTTGTTTAGCTCTGTAGAGAGCGTACTTCAGGTTTAAATTTTCTGTGGAAATATGGAGTAGTTGTGTAAGGAGGGATTCAGGGAGAAGTAAGCTGGAATTTGCTGAGATTTCTCCTGTTGGAGGGCTCCACAAGGTGAGAGGAACCCCTTTCAGAAAGGACCTAAGCCCATTAGAAAAGAAGAGGCCCTCAAAACATCCTTATGCTGCTTAGGCATTGGAGCTCTAGGAGGAGAACCAGTCCACTTTTACGGAAGAAAAACTTCATAAGAAGATCTTCAGAACTTTCCCTTGACAACATCTTCTCATCCTGCTGTGCCCAATCTCCATTTGGTGAAAGGCCTGAGGTTTCGGCACTAACCCTGCGTAAATGTCCATTAGTAATTAAAAAGAATTATGTCTTCATATAATCAGATGCATGAAAAAGGGGGACAGAAGAGGAAGGAAAGAGATGAATGGTTTTGTCACATGCTAAAGAAACATTTTTAAGGAAGTAGAAAGGAAATGCCCAGATTTTGATGACAGCCAAAAGAAAGATTGCAAATCCTGAAGCTCTTGTTAGAAAAACGCTATAGGAGGTTTCATATGTTTTTATTGAATGATTCCATATAGATTGTGTTTTAGTTATACTTGCATTGGCTTTTCTAAATAGTAGTATTGCAAATCAAGCAAGGAGCTTGAACTTTTTTCTCAAGTGGCTGTCTTCCCATTCCATTTAATGTTTACAGTGCAGGTAAAGGAGTCTTAAAGAGCTATGGATCAAGGTGGAAGCCAGTTCATTCTCAGGAACCTCAGTTAACTCTACAATGAAATTGATCTTAATCACTGAAAGACAACACAGTTCTAAATACACCTAGGGAATAACTGCTTAGCTAAAAGATGATGTTTGGACTTCTTTTGAGTAGAACCTAGAAGGACAGTAGAAAAAATCCAATGTAGTATTTAAAATAGAATACTTTAAGGTAATTATTAATGAATATTTTTCTTTATTCAAGGTCACAGATCTGGAGAAGCAATTGCACCTGGCTTGTTCTGAGGTGGCAGAAGCTCAGACAGAACAGGATCAAAGCAGACAAGAATCTGGATATCTGAATAACCAGACTCATCAGTTACTGGTAAAAACAAGTGATTGTATTGAAAAGAATCTCATTGAGGGTTAGAAATCTCATTTTAGGATTCTTTTTGTTTCTGTCTTCAGCTCATGTTTTTATTCTGCCATTCTCTGAGCTTCCTACTAGGTTTTCTACTTCCACTTTTACAATATGCAGATAGTTATAACAGCAAAAGTCATGATTAGCAGAAATGCCTATTGATAATTCAGATAGGGCACATTTTCAATTTCTGTTTTCTAAATGAATAGCTCTGAAATGTGTATGTCAGGTTTTGTAAATAATATTTACATTTTAAATTATCATTTATAATTTCAATTATGGACTTGTTACATCTGAGGTACAGAAGACTTAAGCTATGGGGAACATGTGGCAAATTGCTGCATGAGATGAAATGAGCAATTCTTATTAGTGGTAAAATAGATATTTATGAAGAGCAGCCTTCCTTGGAATGCAGTGTGCTTTATTGTTTTTTATTTGATATCGGCACAACACAAATTTTTTAATTTTGTAGCTTACACTGATTTTGGAATAGATATAAATGACATGAAAGATTTCAGTGTTGAGGTGTTACGTGCTTCAAAATAACAATAGCAGCAGTCTATGAAGTTGAAACTTACTCCTTTGTTGGAAGAAAACATATAAGATGTGTCAGACTAGTTTTGCCAATATTCCCGTCTTCTGCTAAGTGTAAATACATAGAGTAGTCCCAATTCAGTTATCAAATTGTGTAATCGAATGTTGCTTATGTTAAGAGGAAGAAAAAAAAAAGTGCTAAATGTGATTTAAAGAGGGAGGTGACTTTAATTTCTTGTAGCTTGAACTTCAGAAAAAAGAGATAGGACTAAGTCTAGAAAAAGAGCAGAACAAGCTAATTTGGGATTGGAACACAGACAGCAGCATCACCATTGACCATCTAAGGAGACAACTAGACATCAAAACCAAGCAACTGCAGTGTATGGAAAACACAGCAAAGGAAATGAGGAATGAATGTCAGAGACAAATGGAGCGCAAGGTTGGTGAGGAGCTGCAGAGTGATAGTGTTCAGGATAGAAAGAGCACCAGATAGAGGCTTTACTTCAGGTAGAAGCATTGTAACTCTTGTTACCATGGGATGGGGGGCCTCTGGGGCTAACGTGGCAAAATTTTGCTTCCAAAGATGCACATACATGGCACTCAAAAGCTGCATTTTTTTCCCCTCTAATCTGACCTGTCCAGCCCTCACTTCTCGTTACTTATGAGGATGTAGAACTACTGTTTAAATTTTGACTTTTGACATACAAGCCTTAGGAGAAAATGAATGCTCTGCTGATTGTGTGCCTGATTTTGACTATAAACCTCCAAAACAACCTCATGTGAATTTCCAGAAAGTTTGATCTTGGCAGATGTAACAAACTATTGAAGGTAGTATTTTCTGTAAGAAGGATTGGTAAATGAAAGGCCTTCATAATGTTTTCGTTTATGTAGTGCTTAATGAAAACATAATGAAGTTTGTGTTTATAAACCTATGCTGAATGCAGTGCTATGTCAGAAATAATTAATTCTGACAGAGTAGATTCCTAGACACTGACTTGTAGTACACTCCTCTTTCTTCAAGACTTCAGCCCCTCAAGAAATGAGCTGTAATTAGGTAACCCTCTTTGCATTGTAAGTAAAGATCAAGCTAACTACTTTGTATTTTGACCAAACCACATGCTTGTGCTACCTCACACAGCCTTCTACATTTTCTCAATCCATTATTTTTCCTTTAAAAATCCTCCAACCAGGAAGTTCATTCTTTTCTCCTGTTTCTATTTTGTACTATTAGAAGATCCTGAGTCACAATACTTGATGCTTTAAATGGTGCATATTGCTGCCCGCAGGAATAAAATCAGTATAAATTATTCGTGTATATACTTTTTTTCCCCCCAGCTTACAGTGCTGTCAGTCGAGTTCTAACGCTTAAAGTTCTTTTGCCTCAGCTGCTCTAAATTTCATACTAACATTGCAGGTTTGTGGTTTTGTTGGTTTGGGTTTTTCTTTTTTACATTGGTTTAACCTTTTCCATTTTCCATAATAAACCTCCAATATTCTGAGCAATACTTGATTTATTAAGATGGAGAAAGAGGAAAGAAAATGAGAAGACTCAGTCATTGTAGGCCAGATCATGCTGACCTAATTTTCCTCTAAAAGCCAGATGTTAGAAGGTGAATTCTAGAAAAACAGAAATGTGACAGGAAGTTTTAAATAGAAATAAACATTTCTCTTGGTTGATCTTTATATTTCTGTTATTCAGATGGCTGCAATTAAGGAAAAAAATGAAAGCATTGGAAGAATCTCCTCTTTGACTGTCCAACTGCAGTCAGCCAAGGAAACACTCCATAAAGTTAAAGAAGATCTTGCAGTCAAACAGATCAGTTTGGAGATTGCTGAGAAAACAGTGTCAAATCTGACAGCCTGTCTGCAGGAGAAAGAGAGAGCCCTTGAGGTTACCAGTGAGGAAATCAAGAAGCTGCATTCACAACTTAGAAGTAGGATTCAGGAGACACATCATCTTGAGAATGAAGAGGACCGTTTACATTATGTGCAGTCAGAGTGTGAAACACTGAAACTGCAGATGTCAGAGAAGGAAAGGACTATTGAGATCTTCCAAAAGCAAATTGATAACATGACCCAGATCGTGGGCCAGCAGAGTCGAGCTGCTGGAGCAATGGAAGTTGAGAAATCTCAGCTTATAAAAGAAATAGATGACTGGAAACTCAAAGTAGAAGAACTTAAGGTGTGCAAAAGATGCTTTATTTGTCTTTGTAATACAGTTTTCAAATGTCTTAATGTGCTAATACTGTGGTTTTAACGCAGATCAGACAATGCACCTTGAATCCTAGCAGCAATAAAAGAGTTAGTGGGCAGAGAGAATATTATCACCAGAAATGAATAATTCACTGGTAAAAAGCAGTTGTCAAAAGGCTTCCGAAAGCTGGACTATAACATGCTGTCCTCAGTGGCATAGTTGTCCATACCAGTAACAGAACCAGAAATACAAAGTGTTACTGAAAAATAATACACAGTAAGCACTCAGAATTCCAAACTGAAGACACTGTTTATAACTGCTTATTACTCTGTCAAGAATTACAGGATAGAGCAGTCTTATGCAGGTCAGCATCTTCAGAACAAATTCACTCCAGGTAGGGAATCTCATTCTCTGCTGTGAGAATTAAGGGTGAATATGGAGGTGCTGCTAGTAAAGGATGGAAATCATTTTCATACCATATACCTGCTAAGGTTAGACATGTTGTAAATGATCAGATCAGATTTTGCTGCACCCTTTTTGCCTGGATTAGCAATTTTCACAGAATTAATCTGTCTGCTTTACTCTAATTTTTCTTTCTTGCTCCAAACTCTTCACTGACAACCATGATTTAAAGTAATGATGATGTCTGCACATCTTTGTGCTTATTTTATATAATTAAGTGTGTTGCACATAGTTAACATTGTCTTTTATGTAAGTAGATTGTAAAGGATGAGAAAGAAACCAGAATATATGAGATGGAAGTCAGACTGAGTGAACTGGAACTGGAGAAAGTAAAACTGGTTAACACCTGCACTGAGAGGCTCCATGCACTTAACAATACGGAACTGGAAAAAGACCAGCTAATGAATGAACTTGAAGCCAGTCGAGGTGAGCTAGCTGGCCTTGCAGGTAGGGAGCCTCAACTTGGCTCAGCTGTGATAGCCACTAAATTGGGCTGGTGTTAAAAATAAGAGCAACTTGCTTGCTGAATCCAAATATGGCTGCTGGTACAGCAGAAGGTTACCTGCCAGCAAGGGGTGGTCAGGTCACTTCAGAGAGCTATATCATGATTTGGAATTCTGGCACACAATGGTGGGAATACAATCTTTATGCAGTCTCTCACTACCCTGAGCACAAATACTTTAACTGCCTGGCTCTGGAGACCAAAGAAGCAGACGTAGTAAATCACAGAATAGAAACTTGACTGCTTTTTCCAGAGCGCTATTAAAGAGCTCTAGGAGATCCTGTTAGCAGTCTGTGGTCAAATTACAGTGGAACTTTGTTTCTGTTTTGTTGTAGCTTTGCTGCAATGTTATTTAGAAATTTTTATATTGTAACTCCACTGTTTTCAGAAGTAATGTGAGGGACAGCCGATCAAGACAATGTTTTAAAAAAAAATAAATCAAAAGTAAGGTCTGGAACTAAGCCAACCACTAAAACTCAGGGGGATCCTCTGCTAAATCTGTGCTGCAGCCAGCCAGATGATACTTTTCACATGTTTTGCTCTTTACACACCCCTGTACTCTCATAAAATTCCCACTGGGAGCATGGACGTCCTTCTTCTAAACTTACTAAGTTTTGTAAGATTTAAACAGAGCCTGTGTGTCTGCCTTAAGTTTGTACCATACTGTCAGGGTGAATGAGCTTTAAGAAAGGCTTATTGGAGTGAATGACCACAGAGAAATTAAGGCCAAGCTGTTGATAGAGTCTGAGCTCACAGCTAGCTGGCTTGTAGTGGTGTGAGTGTCATAAGAGGAGCTGCAGAGAGATAAGAGGAGCAGAGCTGAGAAGTAGAGTTGCAGTGGAATGTTTGACAAATTAGATTGGTTCAGCCCTTGGTTGGTTATAAGTGTGGCTGGAGAAAAGAATGATCGGAGTAAAATGCTTTCTCTCCCTTTACTTTCACAGTACGCGATTGGGTCTAGCAGCAGAACTCAGAAACAAGGATTTGTATCACTTACTTGAACTGTTGCTTTGGTGAGCAACCAAAGAACACATTTGTTACTGGTGAAACAGCAGCTTTTGGTGACACACAGGAAAATGAATTGCTTGTTGTGCATTTGTTAGTTATTTGCTTTATGCCTTAGCTATCTGCATGTTTCTCCTTTTAAGCGAGTCTGTGAGAGATCAGTAATCTTGGCTAGAAGAATGATAACTTTTTGTCACTGTAATTTCAATCTTACTCTCACCAGAGGGATTTGAAGATTTGAAGAGGGACTATCAGGATAAAATCAAGGAGATGGAAAATACAGTAAACAGACTGAAAATGCAGTTGAAATGTGCCCAAGCTGAATTGGAACAGACCAGGACTGCTCTAAAGACAATGGACGGATCTGATGGCAGTGGTAATTATGGATTAAACTTCCCCAGAATCACATACAGTTATATCTTTAAGAGGATTTTTCTAAGTATTGGTCCCTCAGTAGATGCTATAATAATATTCCAGATGTTTTGTGAAATAAATAATCAGTACTGCAGGTGACAACATACTTTTATTTAACCTTTTACTACATACTGTAAAACTTAAACAAGAAGTTGAGTTTCCTCAGTTGATCTTTATGCCTGTTTCCAGGGAATGCTCCTTTCATCTTGTGAGTGTGATGGGTTTGGTGCCACTACCATGGACAAAACTGAAGCTAATGCTAATAGGTGGTTTGCACACATAATCGACTATGGAATCCTGGTTCAACTTACTTATTCTGACATATTGCTGATAACCAACTTCCAGAGTCTTTTGACAGAATGCTTAATCAATGTTGTTCGTTGAGAATGAACTTTGTCTTTTATAGCTATGAAAGTTGCAGTCGGAATGCAGAAGGAGATCACAGCCAAGAGAGGACAGATGGATGTGTTACAGAGCAAGATTAAATTCTTGGAAGAAGAAATGACAAGTACAGCTAAGGTCAGAAGAGCTCCCTGTAAAAGTATTGAACTGTATTTAGAGAAATTTGTATTTAGAGAAATGAATGGCCCAAAGCACAATTGTCCCAAAAAGGACCAAGGAGAATTTTACTTGATGTAATGGTCACCTTCCCTGTCCTCCCCCTAGCATATGTGAGAGAGTATCTCCACTACATAAATAAGCCTTTTGCATAAAGACAGGTTTTAATTTATAGTTATTCTCTGTGAAAGAACAGTACTAGTTTCAATAAGAAGTAGGCTCTTACCTATCCATTCTTTTTAGAAACAACAGCTAATGCATTCTGTATCCTTCTGAATGGATCTAAAATCCGAGATGTTATTTCACTGTGACCAGTACAATTGTACTTTTCTTTATAAGAGCTGTCTTCTTGCGGCAGAAACCTCATCTTTCCATAAAATGCAATAGCTAAGCTTCTGAAGGGGTTGAT
This sequence comes from Psilopsiagon aymara, assembly GCA_024733675.1. NCBI lineage: Eukaryota > Metazoa > Chordata > Aves > Psittaciformes > Psittacidae > Psilopsiagon > Psilopsiagon aymara. The sequence goes on along the minus strand of JANRGW010026551.1, from coordinate 9,782 downwards.
TCAGATCTGTCAAAGAGGAAAAAAAACCGCAGAAAACAAATATATATATAATGTAGATAGTTACAAATTTTTGACTCATACTTTGTTATCTTCATCTTAAATTCAGGAGAAGCATTACCTCAGAGAAAAAACCAGTAAACTAGGTCAAGAATTGAGCTGTATTACAGCAGAAAACACCAGGATTGCTGGAGAATTGGAGATCCTGCGATCACAAGACAAACTTCTAAAAGAAAAAATATCCAAGATGGAGACAGCCCTTGATAAGGTAATTTAGGGTGCTTTCAGTGAGACCTTCCTTTGCAGTCATTAGGGAGGAGAATGTCTGACCTCTTACATAGGCTGTATTAAGGTTGTATTAAGTATGTCCTATTCATAGGTACTGTAAGATACTTCCCTGAAGAAAGATCCGTAGTTTAGACTGTCTTTTAGTTTTTTCTAAATAGTAGGAGTTGTCTGTTTTCATTAAGAGAATTCTTGATTTACTCCTCACTATTTTAGGAAAATAAAAGCTGCAGAGAATTTAAAGCAGATTAGGCTGGCCTTCTATGCCTCCTGCTCTTTGGCCCAAAGAAACTCCTTTCTGTGGAGAGAGGAACAATTGTTCAGTATAATAGCGGCTCCACTAAAATCAAGCATTGGCACACCCAGACTCAGCACGCTTGTTCATGCTCCTTTTCTCCCTCTTTTTGTGCTTTGGCCTAGAGCTTCCACTCTTTTTTCTATCCTGATAAGCCCTCAGTGAAAAATAGATCCATAATTGGAATTTTTCACACCTTTTCAGGGTAAACTTGTAAAAAAGGAAGAGAAAATAACAATGAGAAAGGTTAACAAAGTTATCAACCACCCATTTTAAACCCTTGAATTCTGCCATACTACCACAGTTGAATTTTCTAATCCCAGAGGTGTTCAATAGGTCTAGGACTGTCCCTGAAAAGGATTAGCTCTCTTCTGTGAAATTACAGTGTGAATATTATGACTACTAGGATCATATAATGGGTGAGTTGCTTTTGTAAGTCTCTCAAGAAAGGCATCTGGTCATATTGCAGTATTTCTATACTGATAGCAGTAGATAAATACAGTATCTCTCTGTGTACCTTGTTTCTTTATCAGTAAGAAAATCAAAAAGACTGCAATCCACAGAAAATTAGCAAAATTAATGCTCCTTTTTTCTGATGCTCTTACAGGCATCACTGCGATTTGCAGAATGTCAGTGCATAATCCAGTGTCAGGAGCAAGAAGCAGTGCGCTTCAAACTGCAGCATACTTTAGATGTTAAAGTAAGTATGTTATTGAGAAGCATGGGTATAAACTTAGATGCATTTGCTTTGTGCCCTGACTTCATGTTTAACCCTGTTTATTGCTAAGTACTCAAAAAATCTTGTGTTCTGAAACCTCTTTTTACAAGCTCTTCATCAGGGACTGTAGCAATAAGACAAGGGGTAATGGGTTTAAACTTAAACAGGGGAAGTTCAGGTTAGATAAGGAAGAAGTTCTTTACTGTGAGGGTAGTGAGGCACTGGAACAGGTCGCCCAAAGTGGTAAATGTTCCATCCCTGGCAGTGGTCAAGGCCAGGCTGGACAGAGCCTTGGGTGATGTGGTCTAGGGTGAGGCGTCCCTGTCTGTGGCAGGGGGGATGGAACTGGATAATGTTAAGGTCCTTTCCAACCCAAGCCATTCTGTGATTCTATGACTGTCACCCAAGTAACGTCCATAATTTCAGTTACTTTGAAGTGCTATGTACAGTAAGGGCAACAAAAAAAATCAGTCGCTACAGGAATACTGGATCATATGCTTCAGCTGCTGGGCTTTGGTTTGTGACACTTCATCATTTTCTCGCTGTCTTGGGCAAATAAAAGCTAGAGATGTTAATGGCGTTATGATGGAAAATGAATCAGGGAGGTCTGAAGGGATGTCTTTTACTAGTGTTAACTTTAGAGCTAGAAAGCACTAGCAATCTTTGGGGCACACACATCCTTCTTCAGGCCTGAAGTAAAACCAGCAACCTTAAAACTACATAAAGGCTGGAAACAAGGGCTCTGAGAATTTGATTATGCTAATTAAGTTAGGCAGCACCAAAGAAAATCATGTTTAAGAAGCCAGGAGAAATGTTAGCAGGGAGAAAGGAAATACACTCATGAAACATCTGGGACAGAAAAAGGAAGACTTGTAATTGACATCTGTCAAGCTATAGAGCAGTAGTGAAAGATGGGGGTATAAAGAAAATCATGCAGTAATGAAAAGCCAGTATCTCTCTCATAGAGTCTAGAACTTTTACTGCCCAGTAGACTCAGTCCAATCTCTGTCTTTACCAATGAGTTTAGTAGAGAATATTATTTACCTTTGCCTTACTTGAAACCATAGATTATTAAGGCTGAAATGAAACTACTGCTATAAATGAATTGCACACTTGAAATGGAATTACCATTAATTTTAGTGTCCCACAACAATTGCTAGTTTTGAGTGAGAAACAAAATGTTATTTTCAAAATACCACTCTACATCAGAGTGCTATCTACATCAGTGATCCAGTAAGCACTTTGTATGAACGGTGGCAAAGGCAGGGAATCTCTTACTCAAATGAAAGAAATTCTCACCCAAGTGAGAAAAAAGAGGTACAGGAACTCTATGACAGTTTAATTTTGTGGTGGCCCTGAGATCTCCTCCACTTGAATGGTTTCAGATAGTATGTTAAAATTCTGACAAGAGATTAAACTGTCATTCCTACACCTTACTCAGTCACTCGGCTTGTGTCTGAGCACACCTAATAAACACTAGGAAGTGTCTGAGAAATGAGTGGTGCATATTATAAGGTATTTGGCTAAGAGATGCCCTGTTAAGAGGGCATGTTGTCTATACCCGTTTATTCTGCTTAATTGTACTTGTTTATTCTGCCTGGCTCATATTTTTCCACAGGAGCTGCAGGGCAGAGGCTACTTGGCAGCTTTTCCTTCAGGCAAGCTGCGGCACATAGTGCCTCTTTCCCACCTGCACTCAGCTGTCGTGCCACCTTCCCTGAACTTGGCCAGCTGTGTCACTTCAGTGAGTACCTGTCTCAAAATGGGAAGCTGCATAGGAAACAGGGATGTACAAAGAGTAAAAATAACATGTGATTGATAAATGGGAGAGCATCCAGTAGGACTGTCCAAGAGTGAATTCTTAACACCAAAGATGAAAAAATTTTCTGTAGCTTCTTGTGTGCTAGAGCCTTTCAGATTTTCTTTCTTTTTATATTGAAAAAAACAACCAGACAATAAAAAAAAACCTATAGATCGTAATAGGAGTTTATATTACCTCTATCACCAATGATACTTATAATCTGTTAAAATTGAAGGTACTGATCTGTAAGCAGTTTGGTCTTCACTTTTGGGTTGTGGGGTTATTTTGCTAGTACTCTACTTGCTGTAAATCACTTACATTGGCAGTGAAAATAGACTGGTACATAATTTCTGACAAATTTCATCTTCTGATTCACCTGTAGTAGCTTTTAATACTTCAATCTTTCTCCAAGCTGGCTTTCACTATGACTAATTTTATCCTAAAAGACACATCACTGTCCTTCCTTTCTTTTGTTTTTGTACATCTTTAGGTGCTAGTGTTCTGTGTTTTCATTGCAAAATAGATCAACTCAACTGTCTCATGAAAAAATATGATCTTTTTGTATTTTCTGTATAGATTTTTTCTCATTCTCCAAAAGGGACCTGATGTGTCTCACATAGAAATTGGTAGAGGTTTTTTTATTAATTTTGACTTCAAAATCTGTAGGGGTACAAGCTACTGTAGATATTTTTCAATAATATTTTCTGTTTTACTTTTTGATGTGGTGACAAACATTTACATCAAGGAATAAAGGAGAGTTAAGTCTGTAAACTCCCTGCAGTATCAGGTACTCCCCTTCTCTTTGCTTTAATCAATGTATACTTCTGATGATGAAGTAGGAATTTTAATGTTGTACCATGGCAACAACCTAACAGGTTGTAGGAGATCTTGATTCAAGGTCTACTTGAATCTTCTTGGTTCCTGCATGATTAGTTATTGTACAAAATGAAGCAGGTTTGTCATGTGACACAGAGACCCTACCTGGTCAATAGCCTGGTTTCTTAGCCAGAGTTTGGGAAAGATGGATTTGGTCTAAGCATCACATTGATCCGTTATGAACCTGAGAACTTGTTCTCCATAGAGGCTCTGCTGAAACTATTGTGTTCCCATTGGGAGTAACTTTTTCTTTTTCAATGAAAACATGCTAGCAAAATGTTTCTAGCCAGTTCCACCTGCAGATGAAGCATAGCTCAGCAGAGCAGTGCTTTGAACATGAGAAGTGCTTGAGTAGTCTGAAAAATCCAGTTCTTTCTGTCAAGAGAGGATTCTTTGAACCAGGCCTTTGCCTCAAGTCCCAGTCAGTAAAATAATATTGCACTTCATCTCAGAGCATATCTGTGACAAAAAATAGTTTATATTAAAGCCAGCTCAGCTGTGATAGAAATGAGTACCTAGACAACACCCTAATACAACTAGTATTTCAGTCTTTAGAGCTGTGTTTGTGTACTGGACAGTAACACCTGGGGTCACAGGTCAGAAAGGAGCAGAGTTGTCACATAAGCAAAGATTACTGGTGTTGCGTACGGAAAAAGGTAAAGGTTGTAGAGGGGTGGGGGGGAAGCTTTCATAATGAAAGGCTTATTTTAATGTTTTTGACATTGAAACAGTAGTCATAACCCTTTTACAACATTTATTCAAAATGCAGATGTTAGCTGTGTTCTTCCTCAGTTGTATTTATTTGCTTTACACATTGTTGTCAGATAACTTCCAGATAAGAGTGCAATCTCTTGTACTTTGACAGTTTTCCCATAATCAAGTCTAGCCTCCAGCACTTCTGAACTAAAATGACAAAAAGTCTAACTAGGAAGACAAGAGTAGAGGGGGGAAAAACATGTGAGTTTGGATGAGTATAGGAAGTAACTGAAAAAGAGAGTGCCCTTATAAATACTTTGTAACTGAATTTTATTTCAGATGTCTTCCAAGCCAGGCATTTTGGAGGAAGAATCATTGCAGGATCTAAAGCGGATTCTTCAAGAATTAACAAGCTCAGGCAATGATAGTTCCTCTGTGGATCTTGGCAAGGATGGCAGCAATGGTGGGAGGAAATCATCTTTAGCAACCATGTAAGAATGTTATTTCTGCTGCGTGCTGTGTACCTGTCTTGCCTTTTAAACCGGGATCTGGCTATTTGTGTGCCTCAGGAGCAAAATTTTTGCAAGAAAATAGGGTTTACAAGTTAGCTTGAGTTAACCTGAAAGCTTCCAAAGATTCTGCTGATTGCAGAGTTCCTCAGATGCTTTAGGTGGTAGCTTAATAGAAGGTTACTACACCATTTGCCTTTATCACTTGCTTTTTGGTGTTTCTGTTTCTGTCTTCATGTAGAACTCCTTTGCCTTGTGCAAATATCCTTCCTCACATTGTTGTAGCAGGTAATTACTAAACAACTGATAATGACCTGAGGTTGAGAAATCAATACAGCACAAGTTCTGATGTTTCTAAGCTGGAACATATAGGTACTTCATAAAGGAAAAATGTAATCAATGGACTTCTGTTAGAATCAGATTTATTTAAACCATGACACTTCTCCCATCATACACACCGTTGGACAAAATCATATCGGTCAATTTCCTATGTATTCCAGGTTTGATGCTGTGTTTGGTGCTATATTCTACTGAAGACTAGAAGTTCCTTGTAGATGAAAACTCTGAGATAGCTTAGTGAAGTAATGATGTGTAAGATTCATCGAACAAGCTTGTGTCCATAATCTCCAAAGCTTGTGTTTTTATATACCACAGAATGGGTGTTAAACAAGTGGAAGGATTACCAAAAGGCATTCATCATCTTGGCATTTTCTGGAAAGAAAAATATAGTGGTGACCTCCACAAGGCATTGCTGAAGTCTATAGAAGTTAAGAAGCTTCCTATTAAGTAGATACTTAATTAAATAGGGGACCTTTACAAAAGGATACACAAGTGGTATATGGAAAGCTTTGACAATGTGCTTCTAGGTAGCTTCAGCAGAGACAAGATTTTATTGATTGTCTCCTATGAAGAATTAGATGAAGCTCATTTAGTACTTTTTTCTTCTGTTCCCAGTGCCTTAGCTAAAAGTTGTGCTGTATCCAGAGTTAAAATATCAGAATATAAGATGGCAAATACCAGATGCCATTTGCTGTAAAATCTTACTTGATATATTCTTTTTTTGTCTATTCCAAAACTGAGGTTGTCACAAAAAGCTTGACAGAGCAAGAAGGCTTAGTATGATAAACAAAGATAGCACTTTGTGTGCTTTAAGCATGCTTAGCAGGCATGGTGGTGTAGATAGAGATGGAATAGCAGAGCTGCTGGTGGAAATGGAGCAGTTCTACAAAAGGTCAACATTAAATTCAGCAAGATTTTACTTCTTTGGAACACTACCAAGTGTCTCTTGATGCTCAAAATGAGTGTAGCTGTTTGAGGTTTTTTTTAATTTAATTAATTATCCATTTCCATTCTCTTATCAAATACCACTGTACTCTAAAAACTGATAGTGCTTGAAGAAAGACATAGGTCCAAACCTGGAAAAGGCAGGAGTTTATGTTATGGTGAAATATGGGCTAAAAAGAGGTTGATCTGAAGATGCTAATTAGAAGCACTGTTGTGTGAGTAATCAGAAGGAAGACTGCAATGGCACTATTTGTCTAAAGCAGTTATTATTTTTTTTTTCCATGTTTTTGTCTGTGAATCTAGTAGTTCCTTTCCCAGAGAAATAGTCTAAATTCCCTCTAACACTAATAGACTTCATTTAGTGGACTCATATAACAACTTTATGATGCCTTTTCTTCACTATTACAATGTTACTGCCATTGTACTCTGCTTAAGAAACAAGCTTATCTTCTGAAAATGTGAATGTAGTGATCCTACTGGCATGGCCTTTGCTGTGCTTTTGTCAGTGATGTGGTTTTCTGTACAGGGAGACTGCAGCTAAAGACTCTATTACTGAAAACAGCATGGAAAAGGATACTTGTGGATGGTGAGAAGTGCTTTCACTCAACTGAGTAACCTACTTCTTAAAATACTCATTTAAGAATAAGTTCCTAAGGCTTCTTTAATACAGCATCAGCCCTGAGCTTGTTTATATTGGTTTATTCATAATGGTAAACCTTCTTGGGAATTACAAAACAAAGCTGTGATGTTACTTTCATCCCTCTAAGAAAGAGCTCTGGAGTTTCTTTACATAGTTAGCTTTTAATTTACATGCATAAAATCTGGAGATTACATAGGAGAGCTTCACGTTCTCACTGTGCTGGCTAGCTAGTACTACCAAAATTTAGCATAATGCTTTCAGAATGCCAGTTTTGCCATCATTTTGCTTGCAGGGATCCTTTATGCTTCCATACAGCAGATCTTCAGCCCCAAGATGTTACCTTGCCCTTTACATCCCTTGGTAAGTTTTCACTGGCTGCAGTTGAGGATGAATGTGCCATATCAACGTCAAACTGGGACATTAAATAATATTGCAAAAAATGTAGTCCAAATGCAGTATATTTCCTTAGGTCATTGCCCAAATACCTCCTAGCAGGTTCTGTTACAAAGTCTTTACTGAACTTGCCGTAAATCTGTGTTTTGTTGCAAACCAGGTCCATGCAGGTTGATACCACCGCAGCTAAAATGGTTATCTTCCATGGTAGTTTTTCATGAATAGCTATAGTCTTGTGTACTGTAGATAATATTGTCATATTTTTGGTGCCTAAATTTAGGCTCTTGAATTCTGTGTTCAGGTATCTAAATATGGATGTGCTTTTGAGAGAATTCGGTTCATTGCAAATTCTGTTGATTTCTTTCCAAGTACTAGGTGGTCAGTATCTCTTAAAATGTGGTGACATGAGTTTAGTAACCGATCCAGAGATAGAAAGATAGCGTTTTGAACATTAGGTTTTGAAGATATTAGACTTTGCCACCTTTTCTTATTTTGCCCATTGATTATCCATTCTGTGAATTTTCTCTGAGATTTACCTGCAGATGCTCATAGATTTAATTGTTCTTTATTATTATTTAAGCCACTGTGCTCCAGGAATAGGCTGGAACTCCTCCATTTGTCCTGAGGAGTAACTGCTATAGGTCCTCCTTTTATATTTTTGAGTACTAAAGAAAATCTCCTGGGTAGCTGTTGTCAGCCTTCTAGCAAACCTACTCAACATCCAGAGATTTTTTTTCCTAGCTCCCAAAGCAGCTGCAAGTATTTTTTTTTTTACACAGAAGATTTGAGATGTAGTTCAGCGAGGGGAGTTTGTTAGAAACACCATGAATTATTTTCAAGATGTCCCAGGAGGGGGGTGTTACAAGTAAGGAAACAGACTATGGGAAGAAAAAGGGAAAACCTGTAGTAAATATTCCCCTTATCAGTTGCATGCAACCTCTTCTTTATTTTTACATGCACACAGTGTGCCAGCATATGAAAATGTTACATAATTTGCCGATTGCATATTTCTGTGCATGTCATGTCTCTTTTCCTTGTGACTCCCTTTCTGTCAGGAATTCAAAGCATATCAGACACCTGTTGGAAAGAAGGGAAATGGCAGACCTGTGTAAGCAACATTATTTTTTCTGCTTCTTATACCTAAGTTATGAGATCAAAGTCAGCAGTAATGTATGGGGACTGCTGGGGTTTAGCACCCAGGACACTCCCTACAGACACAGCAGAAAAAGCAGGCCCTGCTTTCTCTTATTCAGTTTTACTGGCTATTCTTCACACAAGAATCACTTTAGGAGAGAAAAGCATTTAGCAAAGAGGCTATAGTCTCCTGCTACCTTGGCTACTAACAAGGAATGGAAAGGATGAAATAATACAGTGATGAAGGGACCTCAACCCCGTAACTGTTACAGATAGTAACATCACATCTTGAATAGAGGTTTCTTTTGAGGCACGTGCTCACTGCTGATTGCTTGGATATCTCCTAGGAGGTGCATCCATCTTCTCACCAGCTTCTGACTATACATCTGCCCCCAAGAAGGTGTCTCAGGAGCGGAGACACAGAGAAAAGTCTCCAGTACACTTGTTGTTAACTGCTCCACCAGATGACCTTGCAGCTGGCGCCAGTGCCTCGCCACAGCACAGACCATCCGCACAGAAGGTCTGCTCTCCAAAGCGTGCAGCCACAGTCCCCCATATAAGTGAGTACAGTTCCATTCCCTGATCCAGGGAGCTTGGCTAGGTCTCTTCCCAGCCAGTACAGTCTGTGAGTTACAAACTGTACGTTAAATTCAGCCATTCTGTAGAAGCCAGGGGAATCCCACTATCAGTCACTGGTCTCTTACACCTTGTGACTGTAGTATCTGTACTTCACACTGCATTTATTTTTTCATGTACCTTTGTAATACATCAATTACAGAATCCATCCATGTTGCTGAACTTGAAGATGAATGATTCTCAATTGTACAGGGTTGACACAGGATGAATATTCCATTGTGGTTCCAACAAGTGCAATTACAGTATGCAAATTTATTGAAACATAATGTACTGAGGGCTCATTTTAAAGCACTTTTAGCAGCTGTGGCCCAGTTACCTAAAAGTGACCTGTGCTTGCACCCATCAGGCTGCCTGTCACAGTTGTGTTCAAGCAGAAAATTTCTTCTGTGATAAATTAATTGTGAGTAAAATGTAGCAGCTAATGAACGTACTATACTGTCATGGTTTAAGCCATAAATCAGCCACGCAGTTTGTTCACTCACTTCCCCCTTTTCCTTCCCTCTGCTCCTGGAGGGATG
>JANRGW010026550.1:0-17606 GCA_024733675.1 Psilopsiagon aymara | reverse complement strand
AATGGGTTGCCCAGGGAAGTTGTGAATGCTCCATCGCTGGCTGTGTTCAAGGCCAGGTTGGACATAGCCTTGGGTGATGTGGTTTAGTGGGAGGTGTCCCTGCCCATGGCACGGGGTTTGGAACTAGATGGTCTTACGGTCCTTTCTAACCCTAACTGTTCTATGATTTTATGGACTGTCCTTCATTATTGTCAATGTGAACGGATATTTTAAATGAAATTTTATCAAATAAGGAGGACTTACAGTCACATATTCACATTTTACAGTTGTGATTCTTTAATGAGGACGGAGCTGGGATTCGCAGAAAAAGGCTTTTTTTTTGGTTTTTTTGAGTGGTCTAACTGGTACACTTAGAAAAAGTGGACAAGCTCCAGTGATGGCCATCTTGCTGAAAGGACATTTCAGCAGAAAGATACTCCAACTTTTCCACCTCTATCAGCATTTTTAAAGGTATTTTCTTTTTCTGTAAGACTTCCAATGTGGTTTTAGATTCTGTAATTAGTCAAATTACCGCTAGTGTGGAAGAGTAGTCTTTCACCTTTCCAGACAAACTATTCTGCAGATTGGTAAGAGTTCTAAAATGGTCATCTTCAGTTCAGCAGTTCAGTGACAGTCTTTTGGTGCTTCATCTTTGATATTTCATTACAAGTTGGTCTATACGTGTAACATAATATCCCATTACCACAGAACCATACACAACAGTTGCAACAGTTCTCTGAGCAAGGACTGAATATTGTAGGAGCTTCCAGTAATGATAGGAGCCATTTCCTCTGTGCTGAAGATTTGTCATTTCAGTAGAACTGGATGTAGCTTCTTAGTGCTCAACACAAGAACATGCAAAAAATCCAAATTTATTTTGCTTGAAAACATCTTGAAGCTGAATTTCAGTAGGAAAAGGAAAAAGAGGAAAAATCACTTTGAAATGCCTTTTTGAGTATCATAAAATAAATTAAAAATAAATACAACAATTGCATCTAGGTTGCTGCTTAGCTACACTGCTTGTTAAAGAAATCCTTATCTTTATGTCTAATTTGTCAGTTACATCATTTGAGGCTTAGATGTTACCTAAAGCTATTTCTTTCTCTTTATGGATATTAAACATAATTGAAGTATGTCCAAGAATGTCTTGAGAAGCAAATGCCAAACTTGAGGCCAAGGGGGAGTTGTTTGCAAATTGAAGGGATACAGCATCAAGTTAATGAGCAAAGGATTAATCATTTTCATCTGCAGTGTCCCAGGGAGGGTGAGAAGTGCAAGAGAAAGCAAAAGTTATTGCATGTTAAGTATTGAACTAATGAAATCTGCCATATCACAATTTCTGACAGGGATGGGTTTGGCTGCTACTTTGCATTAGGTGTATAGTTAAATCTGCATGTCACTGTGACTTCCTGAAATTTGAGTGAATATAAAAAATACAAATGAGACAATTACAAGTTCTTTGGAACACTCATTTCAGAGTTCTGCTTGTTCCTGAACTAAAGAAGTTATATTCTCCATTTATCTCCTGTACATACTGATTGCACCAACCCTTTGGGTAGCATTTTAAATGAAGCAGTTTATAAAACAGAAATGGCATTACCTTTTACATTGGGATAAAAAAAAGGCTTATCATTAAAAAAACCAAAAATAAAAACAAAAACAAAAACAAAAACAAACAAACAAAAAAAAAACCCAAACCCAAAACCGGGAAACAATGCTGAGGCAATTATTTAACCCAAGAAAATGAAAACCAAGTAAAGAGAATTGCTTAGAAATTACGTATATTGAAATTGCTGTATGCTGGGTATTCTCTGCAATCCTGAATCTCACTTTCTATTCATTTTTTGTGTTGGTGCAGCCCTCAAAGAAAAATGCTATTTCAATTTTCCATTCTATATTCAAGGTTCATATTGGAAACAAATGTGAACCCTCTTTAGAATAACAACCTTCTGTTACTTTTTCCATAAGCATTTTTTTCCCCTTTCCCTTTTTAAGTCTGTAATTCTTTCTGTCTGGTTTTATTAAGTGTGTGGAAAGGTTGGCAGGCTGCCCAAGTCTTGGAAATTAAAGTTCTCTGAGTAGCTCAGGTGGTTGCCTGAAATCCAGAAGCTCAATACCTAAGGAAGAAAGAATATATGGCAGGATGTTCCCACTTTGTAGAGGAAGAAATCAAGGACATGTCCACCTACTGATCTCTCTGTACACTCAGTTCTGAAATCTATTTACCATGCTGGTAAAATGAGGAGGGAAATTCATATCAAACATTTTGCTTGGCAGATTGCAGAGAAAGGAAAAAAGTTACACAATCCCATTTTTTCATTGATATGGAAAGCATAACAGAGCTGTGTTTTTGAAAATGCAATGTGTTTGGGAATAAGAGTTATGTAGACATTTACAGCTATGACTCTATGACAATGTAGTTAGCATAATTTTCTTTGTGGTTCCTGGATACTCTTAGTAACAAAATGGCACATGTAAATCTAAAATTTTGGCGACAAAAATCAAGAGACCAGACAGACAAAAACACCATCAAACTTTCTGTTGCCAGGTAGAATGCATATAGCATTTTGTGATAGTCAGCCAAACACAGATTCACAGCCTTTTTAGTCGTGTGCAAACTGTTTGGAAGGCAGGTGATTTCATTTTATTTTACTTTATTATCATTCTTCATATTTTTGTCTGTCTTAACTAATTCATACATTCTAATAATATTTATAGAAGAGAAAATTACAAAATTATACTTTTGGAAAAAAAAATCTCACAATTATGTAAGTCAGTTTTAAAAAAAAAAGCTTGAAGATTAAAACTTGTTCAAAAAAAGGGACAAGCTTCAAAAAAAATGTTTCTTATATGTTTTTTCTGTCTTTCTTAAGCATCATTGCATATTTCTCCTTTGTGTGTTTGACCACTTACAGTCTGTCCATATTTTCTTCTTCAGATCAAGTTGTTCTGGCTTGAGACTGCCTAATTTGAATTGCAACATTCTGTAGAGATATACTTACTTTTTTTTCCCAGTAGATTTGATAAATGAAAGCAATTGAAAAATTCAGTTTCAAGTTCTTTAAAGCTTTATCTGATGTTTTACTTGACATCATGGGCTCCCCTAAAGAACCGTATGCCATTTATTTCTTATTACTGCATTTGAACCCACATACAAAAATCTAAGACTGATCCAAAATCATCAAATACTGCAAAGAGATCTGGGTGCATTTTAGATGACCTATGATCAGGGCCACAAACCACTTTTTTGCTGGGATTCCACATAGACTTACTTTTATCTGGATGAATATCCTTTTTGTTTGATGGAAATCACACACTGATATAATGATCTGTGAAGGAGCATCAGGAGTAAAAGTACAAAAATACAGGATTGAAATCTACTCAGTAATGATGCTGGAATCCTAACAGAAACACAGAAGCAAAAAAATACTAAATGGGAAATGATACAGGGGCTGATAATTGATCATTAAGTGTTTTGAAAATTAAAGACAAATAGTCTGCATTTGGTCTGGTGGAAAGCGGTGGCGGAGAGAAAAAACAGGGTGTGACACAGTTCAAACAAGAAGCAAGCATAATGTTGCATAATGCAACAGCCTTTGGATAGAATAATTGTCAATTATGTCAGTAGACACATAGAACCAAAAATTAATCTGTGAAATGACAGTGATAAGGGGCAATGAATGGAGGCTCGTTTTCTTATTAAAACAGAGTTTGATATATACTGAGAATCTAGATACCATGCACACACTGCATAATTACATAATGCAGGCCACTATGCTTCCCTCCACTTTAAGTGACAGAAAACTTTCTCCTCCAGCTTTCCGAGCTTCTTTCACTGCTGAAAAATTCATGTACTCTCTTTTTCATATGAAAAATTTTTATTTTACTTCCAGTAAAACTGTGTGGAAGTTTTTGTAAAAGAAATGACAAAACATGCAATATATGCTACATTTTAGTATTCATTTTATTAGTACCTGATGCAAACTTTTGCTTTAAAATAGGTTAGAATTTCAAAATGCTGGGCTGGGCTGAAATGACATTCCTTCCAAGTTTGGGGTGTTTAAATTTACTTGTGTGGTGTGAGACACTATGTGACACATTGGTGTAATTCAGACACAAGATTTTGTCTAAAGCTAGCTTCCCACCCTGTATCTACTTCCCTTTCTTGAGATCTAGTTAGGAAGAAATTTCCATTTCATCATTAACAGTGAACTGAAACATGATCACTTTATGCCATAATAATATAAATACTCTCCCCAAATTAAAAACAGTAAGCATAATATTTTTATTTTTATAGAGGTAAAACTTGATGATTGGCACAGAATTTCACATCATACTTCAGAGTTTGCTTGAAGTTCAAAGCTACAAACCAAACTCCAAGATAGGAAATACCATACAAATAAAAGAAAAAAAACAAAAAAATGAAAAGGAATTTTCATTCCTCCAGATTGAAAATGGTAACTTTTTGGTGAGCCACATTTACAAGGCATCAGTATCTTTTCATTCATACCATGAACTGAGAGTAGATAGAAAGATACAGATGGGTGACAGCATAAATATGCTAAATACTGAATCAGGCCAGGGTATGTACAGGTAGAAGTATTCTTATTCAAGTGACAATTTTGAAAAAGTCAACTTTGTTAAAAACTTTTTTCATAACATTTCCCTATAACAGTACCATGTGAGACAATTCTGTAACAAATGTTTAGATTCTGTCAATCTTTTTAACTTAAAGCAAGTAAAAAATAGTAGATTAGCACACAGAGATGGTCTACTTTAGTTGAAGTCAAAAGTAGAACTCACACTGATCTCAATTAAAATCATAAAAAATCTTCCTCTTTATAACAGAATCCTCCATTATGATCTCATTTTAAGTCAGTGTCACAATAAAGATTAAGAATGGATCATAAAAATGGCTAAGCACAGAAGAGTGAAAAGTAGTCATTCTTGTACACAGCAAAGTCAATCGATATCTAGCAATTTAGCAGTTGAAGACTCAGCTCTTCAGATCAAAACTCTTTTAGACCCCATTAATAACACAACAGAGAAAACAGCTGATGGATTCCCTTGAAACCATATCAGAATGGGTCAACTCACTCTCCTGAGCAAGGCAAGCAAATAGTCACCAGCTGAGTAAAGAGAATGGCTGACATAATGATAGATGTCCAGATGGTTTTACTACAAAAAGAATGACCTGTTCCCAAACAGCAGAACACAGTCCTCAAGCATAAATATATTGACCCAGCCTGCAACAGAAAATAGATAATAAGCCAGTTGAAACTGAAGGCCACCACAACTGTTTGTTTGTTTGGGCCTTTTTTTTATATACTCCCAGCTATTCTCCCCACTGAGGAAAGAAAAATAACTGTTAACAAGTGAAACCAGGATAAATGATTTTGCTAATTCCAGAGTCTATTTTTCCATCTATGTGTCCCACATTAATAACTTTTTAAACTTTTATTCAATCCTTACCAAAAGGTACAGGAAGGATTCCAGTCTCATATATATTCTTTCCTTTTCATTATATATGAAATTTTTTATTGGTAGATAGGTAAACTTTGAGAAAAAAAAAAAAAAAATAACAGTCTCAGTTCAAAAGTTCTGCTTGCAGTGTATGAAAAGTAACAGCAGTATGCCCTACATCTTTCCCAGATGATGATTTTATGGTGCAAAATAGACCTCTGGTTGTGCTGGAAGGGATATTGGAGCTGTGATAGGAAGAATTAGTGAAATTATTGTAGAATAGTTCTAAGCAAAGAAAATGCCAAGTAGACTGCTAAAGTTATTTTAACAGAAAATTTTCCTGAAAGACAAAGATTCTTAGAAAATAGGATATCATTTACTCCTCTGCTCTTAGTGAATTTTGCTCTTAATTTTATTTTTCAAAACAAGAGAAGAATAAAAAAAAAATAAATTTTTTTTTGGTAAAATTTCACTTATTTTCATCTTCCTGTGGATTAGATTGATTCTGAAACAAAACCAAGACTTCAAAACAAAAATTTAAATAAGCTTTCAGGTGAAAAAATTGAGGTATGTTTCTCTCCTATTCTTCTTTGTCAAAGAATTTAACTCATTCTAATAATTTGGACAGAATCTAATCTGACCTAATATGATTAGAACACTAGAACATTACACAAAAAACACTGTAAAGTGTCATCTTTAAAGAAAAATTGTACTAAAAAGAGCAACAATAGGTCTCAAATGTTAAATACGTGCATATGTTCATATATAAGCATGCATGCATGAGGGATAAATGGTTTAAGAAAAATGCATTGAATCATTTTTCGTGGCTGTATAGCTATGGCTACATTACATGGACATCTGACCTTTTCTTATATTGTCTGGAATATATTTGTCACTGGAGTCAGGATAAAAGTTCAGAATTCTCCCACTCGCTTTACTGTAGCAGACCACAGTCTCTTTTTCCTTCCTGGTTCCTTGAGCTCCTGATTTCTTTCTCACCTCAGTCAACTGCCATCCCCAGTTCTTTTATTGATTTTTCTCCACCAACAGATTCCATTCAGTTTCTTCCTAATGCTTCTTATCTGCCTGACTTCATCTTGTGAGAAGCCTTTCTAACACACTGAAGAGGTTTCACTTGAAGCTATCATCAATATATTCATGGAACAATGACAAGAAAGTGAATCAGGGGCATGATGAGCATGTCTGAGAAGAGAAACTGGCAGCCAGAAGGGAGGACGAAGACACTGCAATAAATTGTTGGGTTTTTTTTCTCTAAACAAAATTCTGCTGGCAGCTCTGGATGAGAGGAATGTTCATTAATTAGCATAGAAGATGACTGCCTGCTTTAGTGAAGGGCAATTCTACACCATTCAGATAAGGTTTTGATTCCTCTCCCTAAAGCTACAGCACCAAATTTGGATTCATAGGTCATAACTGGTGATGAAATGAAGCAGAGCCTACTTTAAATTCTACAAGAGCGTAAAAAAGAACAAGCTTTGTGCTACTGATTCAAAACAGGCTGAATATGTTTGGGTTTTTTTCTAGTTTTCTGGGACACAAAGGGAAAGAGTACCATAGAACCATGAGCAGTTTGAGTTGAAAGGGACCTTCAAAGGACATCTAGTTCAACACCCCTGCAATAAGCAGGGACATCTTCAACTACAACAGGTTGCCCAGAACCACATCCAGCCTGATCTTGAATGTCTCCGGGGATGGTGCATCTACCACCTTTCTGGGAAACCTGTTCCGGTGTTTTACCACCCTCCTTGTAAAATATTTCATCCTTTCACCCAGCTTTTTACTTTGAAAACATTAACATTACTTTAAAACCATTACCCATCCCCTATCACAACAGGCCCTGCTAAAGAGCCTCTCCCCATCTTTCTTACAAGAACTGAAAGGCTGAAGTGAGGTCTAACTACGATTTTAAGTACCAAGTATATGGCAGCCTCTTATTGAAACATTTGCAAGAGTATCGCAGTCACAGACTTGGAGGCAGTTCTCAGACGTCTCAGAATAGGCCTTTGGCTGTTAGAAACTTGAGACATTGACGGCTAATTTTCCAAAATGAGGTAAAACCAGTTCATAAGTCTTAACTATTCCTTGTTAAATAGTATTTATTATCTGTTTGGATGTATGATGAAAATGGCAATCTCCAAACAGATGGATCTAGGAAAAAAAAGCCAAACACCAAACGCCATTTAAATACACTAGTTTGAACTACTTTGAGTTTTCTTGAAACATTTTCTAAAGCATACCTAATATATATAGACATAGTGAGTTTAGCTTAGCACCCCATGTGGATTTTAATTATATGAATCTGAAGCTACTATTTATACTATGCACAAAAGATTTTTTTGTCATTGTTCTTGAACACATTCTAGCTTGTGAAGTTTTCTTCTCAGAATTGTCTTCACATGTCTTAAATTACTGTGGAGGAGTGAAATGCACTCAGCAAGATGTAGAACTCATATCCACTGCCCATGTTTTTAGAATGGTACATATATTAAATCACAGTAGTTTAGAAGCCAGAAGGTACTTCTGATAGGTTTCTGCCAATGCAAGCTTGATTCCATGTCCATGTTTTTCTTCACTGAAACAGTAAGCCACCAAACTGTGCTTGAACTCAGATCCTCATAATAGTGCAGTAAATGTTTGATGCAATCCATCCTGTTCATATTTAATTTTTATTTCTTTTTTATTTTAATTTTACAAATATTTTTATCACCTACAACCCAGTTAAGCAAGAAAGACTGTGACTGGTTCTGTTGTTTAGTCAGGAATCTGAACTCTCGTAAGCCATAGTCCAGGAAAAGTTATCTCAGAAAATACTATTCCACCCTCTTTTTGTCCAAAAACTCTGAAAAACAAGAAGACAACGTTCTATACTCTGATCAATAATTCATGTTCAAAAGGTTATTTCAGTAGCAAGATTCATGACATTAGCAGTGCTAAAAAGCATTTAAAAAGATGCATTTTCTCAAGTGCATTACATTTAAATTAATTTCTTCATGCAAAAAATGGGATATATTTCTTAAGATCTAGTTTTCCAGAAGAATTATTTTCAGTTCTGCAGAAATGTGGAAAAAATAGAAGGCAAATTGTTCTGTTAAGCAGCAGCCTTGTGCTGGAATTAACTGTTAAACTCACATTTTAGTATTCGCTGATTAACACAACAAACTTTTTATGCATGTTAAAATCCCATGACTTTCTTCCAAGAAATGTAAGTACTTCAGCTCACTGAAATCAGGTTAAATATATTTTGCAGTTCTAATTGCATGTCACGTCTTTCTTCAGTTCCTTATCTGCTTGAGCTCTAAAATATTTTCAAATACCTTCTGTGTTTTGGTGTCAGTTTCAGTGAAATGATCTCCAGAATAAGTTTCTACTCAAACATACAAAATTATGTAGTCAAATGGCATCCAGGTTCACGTGAGAAACACACACAGGGCAGAAAAGACCAGACTATTTGATTATTAGTCATCACTTTTGATCATTATTCATGAAAGAAAATTGCTTCTCACTTTTGGTACTAAGGAGAAGCAAAGGGTTTTTTTAAAAAAATGCAGTCTAGGTTCCCCCAAATTATGTTAGTGGATAATAAAATAGCATGATCTGAAGAGGTAAATCCAAAATCCACAAAGGTAGATATTTAAAAAAAAAAAAAAATTACCTTGTTATTTTGATTGATGCACAGAGTTGCAAGGAATGTGAAGTGAAAGGAAAGGAAGCAAAGGGGAAAGGAGTTAATCCAGAGCTGGCTGCAGAGTATCAGTCTCAAAAGTAGATAGCTATTTTGTAAGGATACAGTATATCTCCTGAAGCAGAGCTGAATAAGGATCTAACAGACATTTGCAGTCATTAATAACTGTTGAAAAATAATGCCACTTATCATGTCTAACAGGATAAGAAGTTAGTTTCTTAACCTCATGGGACAGAAGCTTTTAGCAGGAAAGCACTATATAGACAATTTCATTCTATTCTACAAATACTGGATTTGCCTTCATTTGTATTCTACAAATACTGAATAAGCCCATTGTAATGGTGCTGAGCTCTTCTGATGAAGTTGAATATGCAGCTGTTGTGACACATTTTTCTGTGCTTTGTAAGCCAAATCTGAAAGCAGCTTTAAATAATTCTCTTCCCTTCTACTTTATTTGCAGGTCTCTTAATTATACCTGAAAATAAGTGTGTACAAAATATATTTAGCTTTCATATCTTATTTTCAATTGAATTTGGAGTTCTGTGATTATTTTATTTTAGTTATCTGACATATTTAAGCTAACAGGAAGTGAGGAACACAACACCTATAGCTGCCATTGTGTTTTCACTTGAAGACATGTCATGTACATGTCATGTAGCTAACATTGACTGGGATAATTCCTAGGGTTTTTTTTACAAAGAAGTATGAAACTTCCCATAACATCACTTTTTTATGGAACCAGGCCTTCCCCTGAACATTCTGATTGATGGCATCTATACATGAGATAGCTTATAATGATAATATTGCGAAGCAGTAGTTTCTACCATAATATTGGAGGTAATGATTGTTACCATATTTAATACAGGTGAAATAAAAGAAAAAAAAAAAGTTATTTTCTTTTTTAAAATTTTTTTAAATTTTATTTTATTGTTGTTTGATCCTCTCCTTTTGATAAACTCACCAGGTTTGACTCCTGTATTTCATCTACAGGTGAACTGTTTTCACCAGCTACTATTGGAGGATGATTTGATGGGCCTCTAAGCTCTATTGCTCCATAATACTTTTGTGAATAGTGAGAGAACTTTTGTTCAGGTATATAAAAGTTGATTGGAAGACACTGGAGAACTGTCAGTTTGTCTTCACCCAGAGCCGATAAGCAACATAAGGCAAAGGATATGCCTGGATTCTTATATGCTGCAAGCTTTATCAGCAGTTTTCACCAAAAGAATCACAAGATTTTGGTGAAGATTTCATATGTATAGATTAATATGTATTGGTAAGGTAGAGGAATTTTTGGACAACAGCTATGTACGAAACGGAGTTAAATTGTAAGCATTGTAAGCCACTAAATAATTTGATTTCCCTAAATTTCCAAAATCATAGTATAGCCAGGGATAAGAATATGTGGAATTCAAACTGAGGAAATCTTTGGTTTTATTTTATATACAACCTTTTCTTCAGCTGCATCCTCTATGGAATTAATTATCTTACAGACAATCAAGAACTTGTACTGCTTGCTCAAAACCACTTTGTTCATAGAAACAGTGTCCCAAAATCAATGGCAAAATTATTGAGTATGAGAAAACAAACACTATGGTGGTGAATGCTGATGAAGTAAACATGAATCCTTTCATTGAAGCAGGACATACTACACTCCAGTTTAAAGAAGTATATTTCCCAGGAAAATAATTTATTGTTTTGAGCATAAAAATAAGTATGTCCAAACCACTGGGTGACACTATTTTTGCATCTGAAAATTTTATTCTGTGGAAATATTTCTAACAAATTGCACCCTTTTGGAAGACAGCAGACTGTTTGAGTTGGAAAACTAATCCATAAAATTAAACACAATCTGGCCATTGTCTCTTCTTTTTCCTTCGCTATTCACAGAAACTGGAAGATGTTAAGTGTTTTCACAGGAGTGGAAGAAAACAACAGTCAGCTTTTCACCTTTTATGATTAGCTCTTGAAGTATTGTCAGGGAAATGAAAATCATTCTTTTCACCCCATTTTGTAGGCAATCAAATTGCATAATTCAGGATGTCTTTGTTATCATACTAATCTGATGTGAACCTACGAAATACGATTTAGTGCTTTGCATTCATTACTTTTGTCATACTCTATGTGCTGCAAAGATCAAGGAATGATACATGCTTGTATTCTTTAGATGTGACTTTTAAATCTACTAAAAATACAATTCAGTCAGAGATGACAGAAGCCTTTGAGGGGATAAAGAAATTGTTGACACTGTGTCTGAAATGAAATTAGAGATTTTAAAAAGGGTGGGTAAAACCAGCATCTGCCTCCTACCATTTTTATACCAGGAAAGGGATAAAAAATGTTACTAATCTTTCCAAACGGTGTTCAACTTTTAGTCCATACATAGAAAATCTAGAGGGGCTTCTATAACTTAAAGCACAGGCCCATAGATGTTTAAGGTCAAAAAGAACTACCGTGATCATCTTATCTGACCCACAAAATAACTTAAGCTATTAAATTTCACCTCTCATTCCTGTAATAGGGCAATTATTCTTTCCTTCTATGTAAGTGACTGTTGTTGAGCCAAATGTGAATTGCTTTATTTGTCCTTGGAAAGGCCCTCTAAAAAAGGTGCTACTATCTTGCTATAAACCAATTCAATCTATTAAATTCATCTGAGTTGCTTGCACCTTCAATGAGATTGCTTCAGTCCTTCAGGTTTCTACCACAGCATATGAGCAAAAGGATTGATTATATCCCTGAGGAGAAAGAAAGCCCATGCAAAGCTGGAAGTTATATGATTGCATCTATCTTACTTCCACCAGACCAACAGCTCAGCTTAGCAGAACCCTGTATCAGGCCTGCGATGTTAGGATTTATCTACATCCATGTTTTGCCACAGTTCAGTGGTATTGGTATAGGAAAAGAAAACATTTTTTATTACTAGATTTCTGCTTCCTGCATTTTTAGGGCTCTATAATCCCAAAAATACATTACACATGCTTTCAGTCAAACATGCATATAGGTAAGCATATATTGCCCAAATGTTTTGCTGTTGCTGTTTCTAAATAGCTTTAGTGCCCTAAAACTTAAATATGTAGAGGAGGGGGTAGGAAGTCCTGGTTATTATTATGTTTTATCCCTCTGCTTACAAAATTCTATTCAGACAATTTTCCATGAGCTTGTCATATTTCTTCTAGAAAAAAAAAAAACAACCCAGTGTTTATGACAGTTGCTGGATTTCCTCAAAGGCTGATAAGCTGGCATGGTGAAATTGGTAATTAGGAAAAGTTAACTTTCTTCCTACAGATTTTAAATTTACCATTCTTGGGATTAAGTTTGAGTGCAATAATTTGATTTAAAATGGTATGAGTTGCTTTGTGTATATGTATAATTTCAAGGACGTCAAAGGTATTGTTGAAGTCCATAAAAACCTTTGTGCACATAAAATTACATTTAAAATTACCATAACTTTGGGCTTAAGCTCTACTTTGGTACAGGATAAGCAGGCAAATGATGCAGGCATTTGAAAAGCAACTGATATGACAGGACACTGTGCTAATTTGTATAGCTTGTATGCAAAACCAATCACATCCTCTGTTCAGTACACACAGGGAGGAAATTTCCTGTATGTGCCATCTGGGGTGACCCTGATAAGATTTCCTAGCAGAGCTGTCTCAGACAAGTCTCTCTGAAGCTGGATACTTGTGCCATTACCTGACTTGCTTCTGAGCCTCTGAAGCCAAATGCCCAGGATGCACAGACAGATGCACAGATCGTTGACTTTTTAAATAAATATAAACAAAGCTCCCTTACATGCTTGTTGGGGGGGAGGTGGGGGTGGTGGCTTTTTTTTTTATGATTACTTGATTGTATTGCAGGCAGATGGATGAGTAAGAATGGTAGCTACATCCTGTTAATCAAACACAAAATGAATTCTACTAAGAAAGCTGACTCATCCTGATTTATGAGCCATCTGCCTCTACCCTCATTATCTATAGTCCTCTTCATCCTGGAGCTGGACCAGCCGACACAGTCATCCAGTCAGTCCAAGAAACAAATTCTTCAAGAGCTGGCTCATACTTGTGTTCTCAACAGATTAAAATTTCTGGTTCTAAGAGCACTAAAGAGTCTTTATTTGGCACTTTGTGTATCCATATCACAGAATAAATACATGGTATCATATCCGGTTTTGTTTCATTTTTAGCTACTCATGTTATCAGCAATTAATGAAAAGATTTAAAGTCACAAAGGTGTAACAGTGACAAACAACAAACTAGTGAACAGCCTGCTGCAGAAACAAAGGACTTCTCCACCTGGTAATTTTTGAATACTGATACTCAAAAAATAATTTTGCTTCATCTGGTAAATAAACTTTTTTACCCTGAATGGCTATAAAAATCCAGGTATGTCAATTCCAAACAATTTTGGTATTATAACTGTTGGCTGAAGAAACCTAAATCCTCAGATTTGTGTAATTTCTCCACTTAAAGTTTATTATCGCTGAAGAAACTATAAAGTAATGATCTTGTCACCAGCTTGTCAGCTTTGCCCTTTTAGCTGGTGAAGGGTAAAACAAGTCATGCTAGTAAATACCTTGATTATAGAGAAAGCTCAGGAAAATAACATATTTTCTGAAATAAGAATTCGGTATTTCTCTCAAGAAATAGTAATAATGATTTTATTTTGTTTATGTATTTATATTGTTCAGAATTGCTAAAAGATACTGAAGAACAACCCAGGTAATTTTGAATAATATGAATACTGCAGATGGCTAATTTGACCACGTCATTTTACTTATGGATAATTCCCAGTTACAAAACTCTATTATATATTGCTTGTAGTGAGTTATGGAATGTTCTTTCGATTGCAGTTTTGTACAACATCAAAAAACCCGAAGAATGGTTTAATGAGTTTAATAAAGATAAGGTTAGTCTTTCAAGCGTTCTGAAAGTGAAGATACCTCTTTTGCTTTTCACAAAAACTTCAGTACACTGTTTTGCCTTTTATTTTTAATTTCTACACTTTTCCTTGCTTGTATCTTTGTCTGGAATGATGATTAAAATTACCAAAAATAGAATGTGATCTCTCATTATTTTTCCCTAATAAAAATTAAGAGATGTTGTGAACCCCTCTTCAATTTGAGGGCGCAAGCTGATTTCAAACCAAAATTTTGAGTAAATCAGCGATAAGTCCAAACCTGAGGTGCTTATTTAATCAGAGCTTCTGTTATTGGATGACATCCACCATACACAGCTAGCAATGAGACTCAGTGAGCTGGAGAGCACACTGTTATAAATTTGCTTGTTCATATAGCCAAAATGGGTATTAGTAATCTTCTAATCTGCCTTTCAAGGCCTTCTGATAAACTCAAAAGACTCTGAAATAGATACAGTTGTCTGTAAGTTGCACTATGCCCACAAATCTTTGCTAAATCTTTTTGAAGCAAAACTCTGAAAAACACTGAGAAACGGAATGGAAAAATTTTCCTCTCCTTAGGAATAAGCCATGCATGTAGCTAAGCACACCTCTATTTTTAGAGAAGTGCTCTGTGGAAAAAAACTTCTAAGACTTTTTTAGTCATAGTTTAGCTGAATGAAACAAATGCAAGTGAAGAAATAATAGAAGACTTGAAATATGAATTTTCTGAATATTTTGCCTTGCAACAGCAGCTAGGGAAAGCTATACAGGCAGTACAATTTGAGGGTGTGCACATGACAGGAAGCTATATGTTTTATTTTTCTGAACATGCCATTTATAGTAAAAAAACCTTCCACTCTAAGTCAGATGATTTCTATTTTTCTGTTCCTTAAAATAAACTTCCTCTGCATCAAAAGGAGTTTGATTTCTTCATGTATCACCCCTCTTTCTGCAAATGAATATAATAAAATCTCCTTTCTTCTGTGCATTGTTTATTTTTCCTTTCAAACTAGAAAAAAATTTCAAACGGAGACTTGTCCATTTTATGAAAAGACATTAAATTTTCACTTTAGGCCTCAATCTTCTTCAATAAGAACAATAATAATAATAATTCAGAATCTATTATCTTTATCAGGAGTCAGAGAAGAAGAAGCTCTTCATTCAATTTAACTGTCTCTAAAAGGATTTCTCCTTGAAATTATTTGCTTAGTAGACTGGGGTTTTGTAATTATTTCCCTCAGGGATATTTTATTTTTTCCCAATGAAATCTGCTGTGTTTGTTTTTTTCCTCTATTTCCTCATGTTTTAGAAAAAGAATTCAGTATGAAGGGTCCCATATAACTGTGGATAGAAGAGATGATTCAGCTTTTAGGATATCATTACTTGAGAAAACAGTCACTCAGTCTGAAGTTTTCCACAGTAGTTATTGCTTATGATAATTCTCTTTAGAGAGCTCTTCCTTTTTTACTGATTAAATTCCTTGCACCATTGCTCAGGCCCCTGTGCTCAATGAGATGGGACAGTTGGGCAGGTGGGGGGGGTAGCAGAGCTGGTGGCCCTGCTCTGAAAGGAGAACCAGCAGCGGACACCCAAATTTAGGAATGGGAAAGGTGAGTGTGTGAAGTACATGTCTTCAAGACAGCAGGCAAATGCTACAACTGGCACAGGACACTGGGGAGGCTGTATGGTGCTGTCTTCAGCAGGGGCGGAAACAGCATCGAGCCAGTGGAATAAGGCAGGCCCAGCCGCAGGGAAGCCCAGCTGGGCCGGGGTTGGCTCGTGGCATGCCGGTTGTGTGATTGCACCCAGGGGGATTGCTCCCTACTGCGTGTTGGAAGCCACCAGGGCCACATCAATTTTCAGTGATTTTCATAGTGTATTTATAAGTGTATTTATTTGTATGCCTATCTCTACTGCCTACTGATACAGGTGCTCACTGTATCTTCTGAGTGTACTTTAATGTCCTGATAAATACAAGGAACATTTTTTTCACTTCCATGTAATGTGCAATGCTGCCCATCCTTTTCTTGTTATACTTCATTTTACTTACTTATCAGTTGGTTTTCTGGTCTCCTGACTGTTCATGCCCACACTGATGTGAAGTAATTTCAGAAGTGAAGTCCTGTGGGTGGCTGTAGATTTATAAAAGTTGAAATAAGTGTAGACTGCAGTAGATCATTTCTTTTTCTATCTAAGTCAGTAAAGACCTCTGATGAAAAAGAAAAAAAATATATATCTGCTTTCTATGCACTGTATCTCTTCTTGTTAAATGCTGTGGTTATCCACAGTTTTGGGGTGTCAAGGCTATGGAATAATGACTGCTATTCTATTTCTAAGGAAGTACTTTTTTTTTTTCCACCCATTTTTTTAAATTTTTATTTTCCATTTTTCCTTACTTCCTCACCAGTTGTATTGAAATGATCCATACATCAGCTTCTCCTTCAAATGCTCTCTGATTCCACAGTGTGGATGTACTCCTGGGCTGTTGTTCAGAGAATTTGCAGGGGTCTCCTGCTGTTTAGATAATGGAGAGATCTCTTAACATAGCTATTTCTCAGACAAATGATGAGAGTGATTTAAAGGCCATGAAAAATTCTTTGAACAGCCATGTAGTGCAGGAGGATTGTGGTTTGTGACAGATCTGATACTATGCCACTGATGTAATAGGGAATTCTGCTGCTGACTGAGGAGAGTCAGCCTTGTATTTCCACATGAAACAGAAAAGTCATGAGGCAACTTTTGCCAAAATCTTGCATTTATCATCATTAGCATACCCGTATCATTTCCTCATGTCCCCTTAAAAAAAAAAAAAAAAGGAAACTTCTTATTCCAGTTCTTGCTTTAATTCTTGAATAGCACATTCCTTAGCAGCAGTATTATTTTTGAAACACAGATTTAAGTAAAATTCATTTTATGCAGAAATGCCACTCTAAGGGAATCAGAGTACATAAATCGCATTTGTCAGTAGTATAATTAGAATAATACTTATTTGAATAGACCACAATTTATATGCGTATTACCATTGTTTATATATTAAACAAATGTTATGCAGATCTCAGTATGTGGATTAATAAAGATTCACTGAGGGCAAGGGAGTTGGCTCTATTTGCATAATGTGTCTGTCTAATTTTACGAATAGCTGCCTTTATATACTCTTTTCATTATAAAACAAAAAATTAACAACAGCAAAACAAGAAAAACAAGCCAAAAAAACACTCGCAAAAAACCCCACCAGAACAATTGATTTCAAATTAATTAAATTTTTATACAGCTTTAAGCCTGAGGCTCTTTTTTTCACTGAAACCAAGTGTAAAAACATTGAAGAAGGACTGTATGTATAGCTAAAATTTAAGTCACAGAGAGTGATTGTCATGGGTTCAGCAGTAGCAGTCATTTTTCTCCTTTTCAGTAGCCGGTGCAGCGCTGTGTTTTTGAGTTTCGGCCTGGGGGCAGCGCTGATAACACCAATGTTTTTAGTTATGGCCTACTGATGTTTGGTCTGGCCAAGGACTTTCTGAGCCTCATGCTCTGCCAGGGAGGAGGGGGAGCCAGGAGGAAGCAG
>JANRGW010026542.1:0-18034 GCA_024733675.1 Psilopsiagon aymara | reverse complement strand
GGGTGATATGGTTTAGTGTGAGGTGTCCCTGCCCATGGCAGGGGGATTGGAACTAGATGATCTTAAGGTCCTTTCCACCCCTAACTATTCTGTGATTCTATTCTATGATTCTATGAATTTGTATTCTGTAAGGGCAGTTTTAAGACCAAAGTTACTCAAAGGGAAAAAAAAAAAAATCCCACCTAATTGACCAAAATCTCAAGAACAGACAAGTACAACGGTTAGTCAGTTTAGTTAGAAGAGTAATACCTGTTTTATCTGCCATTACTTCAATCTGCTTGACTGTTAAACTTTAAAAATAAAGTATGTGTAGCATTTCAAGGGAAGACTACCATTCATTTTTCTGCTCTGCAGTAAATTACAAAAATTATTTTTTTCTATCTTCATTCAAAATGATAGATTAATAAAGAGGTAGCAGAAATGAAAATGAAGTTCACTCACATGGAAGACACAAAGGATGATTATCAAGATATGAATACTCACTGTGTTTTTGGTGTAGCTACACAAATCCCATTCAGACTGGATCAAAACCAGGTGCTGCTTACTTTTGAGGACAAAGAAGGTATGGTGCATATTTAAATATAAAATTAATGTCTCTGATGTATTTCATTGTGGAAGGGAAAATATTTGCATAAACATTTTGGGAAAAAAGAAGTCAACAACAGGCAAAGAAAGAATACACAGAAAACCATTCACTATTATCAGTAGAAAAAAATTCTTGTAAGTACTCTGCATGTTTTTGTTGTATTACCAGATTTCTGTTCTTAGCTAATACAAGCAATACTTTGTTTGAAATTGGAAATATGTTTCTACCTCAGAGAGTACGGTCAAGAATGATTCAGAATATTTTGACAGCAGAATTTGCTTTTTTTTCTTTACTCTGGGCAGTACCCTACTCTGACAGCACCTTACTCTGACAGCAGTTATGTTGATTAAGCGAACACAGCAGATGATGGGTAGCTCTCCAACATCAGAGGGATGGTGCAGTCTTTAACTTGCCTGCTCCCTGCTGAGATGCTTGTTGTTTGAGCAGCCTGCAGGCACTCTGCTTGGGTCTGTTTTGGTGGTGGGTAATTCATTTGTAAATGAAAATATATTCCAGATACAAAAGCTAGGGTCCAGTTCCTTTCTTGCGGCTAAACACTAACATTGCTAATCGGCATTCTCTGTACCTTGTAGCAATGTGGTTTTCATCCAAGGATATTTTAAATGAAATATGATAAGTCTAGCATTAATATTTGTTATAGTGAGAGCATCTTTTGACAGCATGAAGATTTTACTATTCTATACCACTCTAAAGACAGAATCATATTTTACCTGATGCCTATAATCAGTGATATTTAACAGAAATAGACAATTCTGAAGACATGGATAGTGGGACCTGGTTGCCTAAATGTTATTTATTTCTCTGTTATTGATGCAGAAAGAGATTTTGCTGAAGAGATGGGGGAATAGTCTTGGGTTTATCATGATTAAACAGGGCTTTAAATATCTGAAAACTTGTGATTTCCCTTAGTTGCCCAGAGACTGATAAAAATCGGTAAGCATACTGTGAACCTGGACAATAAAACAGCAGATGTGAGAGTGATGCCTTTTACACTTGAAATGGGAATCAAATTTAAGGTAATTGACTGAAATATGAAACTATAAAGATAGGAACTTGCAGTACTTAAACTTCTTTATGTTTATGGGTTTGGATGTTTTCAGTCACAAAGTGCACAAAAAAATATTTTTTTAGCTCCATGTCACTATTTCTGGAAAGAAGATTAGTGTTTCAGAAGTACCTGAACTATCCATTCCTGAAGACTGGATGAGAGACAAATTAGAGCTGAGTTTCTACAAGTCTGAGCAGGGAGGAGGAGAAGTTGAAAACGTGAACTATGACAAGCAGTCTAGAACAGCCGTTATTACGTTCCTCAGACCTGGAGGTATAGTGTGTAATATGTTGTTGGACAGATATAGAGGCCATACTGTCCATTCTGCATTGCGTTCTGTATTATATTCTCTGTTAACCACTGAATGTAGCAAATTCTTCCCGTGGAGAGTTAAGCAGATCAGGAAAAACATGTGGGTTCACTCACACATCAAGCAGTGTTTTATCACTCAAGTAAAAGCAGTGTTTTATCACTCAAGAAAGACATTGAGGTGCTGGAGCAGGGCCAGAGAAGAACAACAAAGCTGGTGAAGGGTCTGGAGCACAAGTCTTAAGAGGAATGGCTGAGGGGACTGGGGTTGTTTAGTCTGGAGAAAAGGTTCAGGGGGGACTTTATTGCTCTCTACAACTACCTGAAAGGAGGATGGAGTGAGGAGGTAGCTGAGCTCTTCTCCCAAGTGATAGGGCAAGAGGCAACAGCCTCAAGCTGCACAAGGGGAGGTTTACGTTGGATTAGGAAAAATTTCTTCACTGAAAGGCTCCCCAGGGAAGTGGTGCAAATACCTTCCCAGGAAGTGTTCAAAACCCCATATAGATGGGGCCCTTAGCGACATGGTTTAGTGGACTTGGCAGTCTTGGGGTAAAGGTTGCACTTGATAGTCTTAAAGATCTTTCCCAACCTAGTTGATTCTAAGAATCTATGACCTGATACATAGTTTGTGAGCTTCATTTCTTTCTTAACTTTGTCAAAACCCTCTTTTTTCCTTGCATTGCTAGGCACATTGCAAAAAAGAAAATCATGAAAATGTGTTTGATTTTAGCTCCTGTTTCATGACAGTAAATTTACACAGGCATTCAGATTGCTCAACTATATTAAATTCTTTGAAGATCAGTGGAGCCACATCCATTTAGAACAGCTGCTTTAGATTTTGTGGGTATTTAATGATTTTGGTTTTCTGAAAATGCCACATAAACGTTTTGCAAAATGCATATGAAGAATCTGCAAGTGTGCTATATTAGTTTCTAAATCCATGTAAGAAATATTAGTCTGTTCTTTGATAGTCTTTTAAATTGTGTTTTAGTTTATATTACTCTTACTTCTCTTTTTCTGATTCTTCACTACAGCAACTAACAGCTTTGTGAGATGTACGGAGTATCCTTTCGTTGTAGATGGAACATGGTATAGGCTTCCTGTTTCCCCAGACACCAATGTGAAACTGGAAAACTTTCAGGTAAAATAATTGAGTCCTAAATAGAACAAATGCATGATAATTGCAAGATATAAGCAGAATTTTCTGTTCTGAGGACTGCAGAATCTTTTGTGTCATACACTTTGTGAAGCTTAGTAGCAAGTGTGAGTCTGCAATATGATGCTCTGGTTATAATCTTATGTTTTGCAGTGTGAAAGCTATAATTTTAAAAGGATGAGCATATCTTTTCTCAATCAAATTATATCACTTGCCATAATGTCTGTGCTAGGTAGGAGGCAGATACTGAATTATTTCTGAAGTAGGTT
Source organism: Psilopsiagon aymara (assembly GCA_024733675.1). Lineage (NCBI taxonomy): Eukaryota > Metazoa > Chordata > Aves > Psittaciformes > Psittacidae > Psilopsiagon > Psilopsiagon aymara. The sequence continues at coordinate 14,645 of JANRGW010026542.1, read as the reverse complement.
AATAGTAGACACAACAATGTTTTTCCAGTCACAAAGCACTGTCATGTTCATCCTTAATGAGAATGCCCTGATGATAGTCTCAGCAGACATCCTTCTTGTTCTAGGAGGCATTTGCTCATTCATTTTTCTTTCATTTATTCATTTATTTATTCATTGTAATCAAGTCAGTATTTTGTATCTAATCAGGCCTTTATAATTAAAGCATTGACTAGAGTGTGCACATTTAGGAGATGCAACAGCATTCTTTGCAGGTGTGTATCATGTATTGGCATGGACTTTTATGGAGCAGTGTTGTCTAGAGTCATCTTCAAATCTAGAGATCTTCAAATCCAGTGTGTGCATGCACTAAAGAGTGTAGGACACACCAGCTAAGGAGGCAGGTGCGTTGCCTATCGAAGTCAGTAGCATACCTCCTGCTGTTTTAAGTGACAGAAATATAACCCACTGTTCGAAGTCTTAAAATGTAATAAAAAATTCTAGCCATACCTGATCAAAGATATGCTTATTTCCAGTATCTCTCAGCTCCTTTCAATGTACATGCAACAGCTGATGTGTAACACGTCTCTTTTTCTTTCCTCAATAGCTCTATTGTGGGATTTCTAAGAAGACCATTCTGCTGGAAGGAATTAAAGAGATGGAAGATGATGAGGAAAGTGTGCAGGACATGATTAAAATCCATTTTCAAAAGCCTAATAATGGTGGGGAAATAGAGAAAATCAAATATACATCAAAAGGAGTAACATGGGTTTGTTTTGAGGAGGATACTTAGAATGCAGTATAGGAAAATGTAATTGAACTCAGGAAGTTCTGTTGTTTTGTTTCTTCAGAGGCATAGGAAGTCATGCAGGCATTGTGCTTTAATGCTCTGATATGTATACTTGAAAAAAAGGAACTACCTGCTCTCCTGATTTGTGTAACAGCACAGACTCGGCATAGAAATTCAGTAAAACTCACTGCTTTGTGTTCTAGAGATTCCTGGTCAAAGTCACAGAAAAAGCCTTTACAGCACTTGAAACATGTGCCAAGATTGCCAACTGTAAATTTGCAGATTTTGTTATCTTGCAAATTTTAGATAGTTCCCATACTCCAAAGTGGGATATATCTATTTGTTCTTACCTTGTGATTATGAAAGCCGTATATAATCCCAGTCAAATGCTTGCTCACAGAACTGCTTTTCTGAAGTGCCATAGCTTCAGACAGTAGCTCTAACAGGACTCCAGTCATGCTTAGGTTGCTGTGTGCCACCATAACTAAAATACCTGAAAACAGTTACCTTATAATTACATAAAATCTCCATTGCCAAATGAGTGATAAAATTAAACTAGAAAAAGATAAATGGAGAGTGTAAAATAATTGCAGATTCACTCAAGAAATTGTACCTTACAAGAAATGCAATAGCAGTAATACCGCTTTTAGCTGCTGAAATGCTGTTACTTCTCCTAGGATCTGATGCAAATTGTGCTGAGCTTCTGTAAGTTAATAGCCTGCTTTATTGTTTGCTTTTAACATTTGTTTCTGCAATTAAATTTTTCCTTATTTTTAGTCATGGCTTTGCTTACTTTAGAGTTAAAAATTGAGATGATTCTTTATCAAAACCAGATTGCTTTGCAAAAATGCTGTGGAAGCAGTGAACACTGTGTCTGCGGTATGTGTTTTGATGCAGGCAGCTGGCCAGGCCACGGGGGTGTCAAGGGAGGTCGGATGGAAAAAAGCACATCGAGTTTAGGGCAGATTAATTTTTCAGTGTGTAAGGCTCCTCCTTTTGTTTCCAGTTCTTCCTTTCAGCTCTCATTCTGAAAGATCTTTGAAATGAAATGAAAGTGCAAAGTCAGAGGAAGATTTCTTTTCCAAAGAGGAATGTTTTTCTTTTGTCATTTTTATTTGCTACCCTTGGCAACAATAATCTTAACTTCAAAATAGCCTGGGTCTAACATTGAAAATATCTTATTTTCAAAGTATTTGACATTTTAGTATGCAGGAAAAGCACAATGCACTGAAGTAGTGCATGAAGAGCGCTACAAAAACACCTTAGGTAGCATTATTCTAGAGAAATTATTAATAGGCAATAAATATGTTGAATATGGGAAACTCCAAGGCTGCTAGCATCACAGCTGATTTTGAGTTTACTGTTGGGTGAGATACATGTGGCTGTAGCACCTCTTACCGTTCAGTGCATGCAAAATCGTGGATTGATTATCTGGTATTTATGAAATAATAATAAAAAATGGTAGTAGTACTGAACATACTTTTGCATGTCACAGCCTTAGAAATGCTGGTAAGTTCAGATGACTTAAAAAGGAAAGGGAGAAGAGGAAACTGATGAAGGTAAAAAATGTCATGCATTTTAACTGTACCTCATTGATAAATGTTGAGTAATAAATTCTTAAAAAAGGAATAAGTTTAAAATCCTCATAAGGTATCACATTGTGGGGGAGCAGTGAGAAGCTACGCGTTTTAAGTACATAGAATCAAGATGAGATTTTAAATAACATTTTAAGACAATCAGGCTTTGTAAATGCATTGTTTTTCTCTCTGATGAACGGGCTACACTGTTTAAATTTCAAAGCAGTGGTGGTGCCACAAAAAAGCTGGTTTTAATTATGATAAACAAGAGTACAGAATTTAGGTGATGTTTCTAGAAATGGCGATATCCTTTCTTCTACCTACTTGGGGTGAATTAACCTTTGACTGGAAGTTCGAAGAAGAACTGTGACATTTTTAGGCACGTACTAAATACAAACACTTGGTATTTTCATAGCTGCAAGCTTCCACCATGAGCCAGACCTGCGTGCCGCTCCCGTCAGCAGGTCAGCCGCGCTGTGGATCTGTGGATGCCGCCGTGGGTGTACCGGTCCAGGTGTACAAGGGCTTTGCGCCGCCGCGCTGTGTGCCTACCTGTGGCCCGCCGTGAGGGGGCACCTGGCTTAAGAGCCTTTTGCGCAGGGACGCGGCGCGCAGCATGGAGGCAGTAGGATAAGGACCAGCAGGAGCCGCTGCGCAGGCCGGCCAGGGTGCGCTGCCTTGGGGGCAGCGCCGCTGCATCCCGGGGCTTCCAGCCGCCAATGGTGAGAACCAGGCACCGCTCCTTCACGGCCTGTCACCGGCGGCCGGGAGGCGGCGCGGGGGAGACCTTCCTGTCGCGGGGCGTTTCTCTTTCGATTTCTCGGCTAGACCGAGGCCAGCCGAGACCCCGCTGCCCGGGAGGCGCCGGGAAGGGAGGTGCTCAGGAGGCAGCCGCTCTCCGCCGCCCCAGGCACCCGCGGAAGCCCCAGCTCGGCGGAGCCATAGCCATGGCAAGTGCCGGGGTTGGCGGCGAGAGGGAGCGCGGGCAGGCCGCTAAGGGAACGTCTTCGTCTCGGCCGGGGCCGGAGCTGCGGGAGGCAGCGACCCTCCGGGAGGAAGGGACGGGGCACCCCGGGAGGCTTCGGGGAAAGGCGGAGGAGAGCGCTGGCCTTCCCGCCGGCCCGCTGCAGGCCCCTCGACCGCCCGCACAGCTTGGACCCGCCAGCCAGGGTGCAGAGAGCAGTCTTCTCCTGCTCCGCTTGTTAAAAGCCTCAGAGGGTTAAAAGTAATAGCAGCATGGGGGAGGCAGTGATCTGTGCCTGTCCGTCGCTCAGTTTCCGCACAGGAAGAAATGTCTTGTCTGCCATGGCCTGGTGCCCTGACCCTCCCGTTATTTAATGGTAGCAACAGGTCCGATTTCCCTGTCACTAGTATTAATATTTATGTTTTTTAGTAGCAGTGAGAACCCATGAGGTCTATAGGTAAGTCTTCGTATGATCTTTTGTCAGTGTTGATATGTGTAACACATATTCCAAGAAATAGCAAATCATAGAATCACAAAACGGTTTGGGTTGGAAAGGACCTTGAAGTTCTTTTAGTTCCAGCCCCCTACAGGCAGGGAGACCTTCCACCAGACCAGGTTGCTCAAAGCCCCGTCCAAGCTGGTCTTCAACACCACCAGAGATATAGCCACAGCTTCTCTGGGCAGCCTCTGCCAGCACCTCACCACCCTCCCAGGGAAGAACTGGCCATGCACAAGGCATTGTGGTCACCAGTGACCAGCACTGCAGGGCTCCTCTCCCTTACTCGCCTGCCTGTGTCCCTCAGGCACCCCCGCAGCTGTGCAGTTCTATCTAGCAGAAGCCACTGCACACAGACTTGTCTTGGAAGTGATTCAGCACAAACAAACTGTGTGTTCATGTGGATTATTTTTTTTTTCTAACCCCAATAGTAGGCATGAGTGCTGCTCCAAAATACCAGCTGGCAAGGTGCAAGATGCTGTCTGGCAGCTGAGTGCTCCCGCTCATGCACAAGCTGCATCGGCTGTGTGAAGCGTGAGAAAATCCTGCCTATAGCTCCATCAATCTAGGGAGCACCAAGTTTATATTCTCTTCATGTTGTCTCATTACTGCAGAAACTTGCTTTCACACGAACATTACCACCAAAATAATTGCCTAATATAATTAAAGCTTCTGGCAACAAAAAAAGGCCCCATGTCTTTATGAATTAAAAGCTTGCCTGGTTGCGCAGTCTCATTGAGTTTGTCTCCTCAGAAACACTGTGGTGGTGGTCCACAAGGCTTTTGACGCATGTCAATGGAGCATTCGCCCCTGGGAGCACATTCTGCAGGCTTTTTATGCAGCCCAGGGTCCAGAAGAGGCTTTGTAAGAGAAGCCTAAAGAATTTAGCGGGAGTGGCTGACCATGAGTACAGTCACTTTGAAGTTATTGACAGTTCATTCCTGTGAATGCTGCCATGCAGACATACTAAATTATTTTCTTTCTTCCAAAAAGTCAATGAACTGATACAAAATTTAGTCAGTGTTCCACTATTTACAGTAATTGTGCCATGATATTCCCAGTGAAGTATTACTGTTTGTGTAATGAGAATGGAAAGAAAATATGTTTTTCTTAACAAGATATGAATGCAAATCCTATTTAGGATGGGTTTCATGTTTGCAGCATTAGGAGGCTTGGCTCTGATGAAAATCATGTGTGTTGTTGGTTGTTTTATGCACTGCGAGTCTCAAATGGCTGGTATTATGTTCTTCCAATTTAACAATGTTATCCATTTAATAAGTGGAGAAAGATGAGTCAGAACACAACCCTAGATCCCAGCTCTCATGAATTTAACAAGTACAGTCTAAATCTGACCCTTCCACTCTGAAAAGACAATCCTTTCTGAAAAGTAAGTGCAGTTAAAATTTTTCATTCTCTGCAGATTTTGAACAGTAGAATCAAGAAGAAACTACCTCATCAGTGTGACACTGGACCTGTCATTTGAAAAAATGTGACATTTAGTTCGAATTTTTACTGCTTTAAGAAGATATTGAGAAGGCGTAAATTACACTTAATAGTCATTCCACTTCATACTGTGCAGTGCTGTAAAGGTGTCTAAGGGAGGCTGGTATCCACTGAAATCTGATACATCAGTCCTCTAAATTGTCCAGTAAATGAACAGGTTGCCTATGCAAAGGGAAGGGAAGTCCCTTCAGCAATGGGTGTGAACCTGGGTAACCTCTGTGCGAGGTCACTGTGACTCCTTGCATTTATGGTGTGCTGCGTCTCTTGTGTGCAGGCAACAGGACAAACTGCTAAATCAGCAAGGACAGTTGTCATCACTGGTGTTCCAGATGGCCTTCTGCACAATGATGTAATGACCGACATACTGACAATTCATTTCCAAATGTCAAAGAACAATGGTGGAGATGTGGAGGACGTAATATATCCCACAGACAAAAGAGGAGTTGCATATGTAACTTTTGAAGATCAAAAAGGTAGTTAGATGGATGTACTATAGTAAATACAGATGCCTCCTGAAGAATTAGCCCTAGAATGTTAATCCTAAAAGAAATTATTTTAAATTGTTTGCTGGTACTAGGATTTTATAGAACTGAGAGACTAACACCTCTCTTTTAGTCAGCCAAAGTTTGGGGATTTTATTTCTCTCCTTCGGAGTCATAACTGTCCTAGTTTTGGCTGGGGTAGAGTTAATTCTTTCTCTCTTTTTTCTTTTTTCTTTTTTTTCCTCTAAACAAGCTTCCTGCAAAATGTTTGTTATATTTGCTTTAGGAATAAACTTATACCATGCATAACAGATAGGATTTTTGTAGTCAGGCATTTGAGAGTAAATCTCTACCAACTCATGTTCTAAGAAGACAGGCTTATGATTCTCTCTCTGAGCAATTTTGACTAATCATAAAGTATTAGGCAAGCCTATTGAATTGCCTGTGTGTATGTTTGCAACACTGAGGGAAAGCATCAAGAGAAAAAGACCCGTGAAGTGTTCTGCCATCAGACCTGCATTAACTTATTATCTTACTGCATGAATCTGTCTTTCTCTTCAGTTGTAGAGAGTGTTCTAAAAAAGCATGAACATCGACTAGAGGACAAGAGATTCTCCAGGTACTACCCGCTGAAAGTAACTCCCTACTCTGAAAATGTAAGCTCTTCCGTAATTTATCTAGTTTTACTTCCATTGCTATCTTAACCGTTACTTAACTTCTCCAATTCAAAATTCTAGGTCTTCAGCTCTGTCACATGTGTCCTCAGTATGTCTATGTTCAAAGAACAATTCATTCTAGAAGATCTGATAGAAGAAATGAAAAAGAGCACAGATTTGAGGTTTGGTCCTTTGCAATCCAGTGGGCATATTTCTGTGCAAGGGTCATTTCCAGATATCAAATTGCTAAGAGACTTTCTCTTATTAAAAGCAAAAGCCGTTTCAGAGAAGAACAAAAGAGAAAAAGATACGTCCCACCAGACACCAAGAAGGAGGCAACAGCAGCACAAACTTACCACAGACATGAGTAATTTTGCTCATGGTGCAGAAAAACAGGTGGTTGTTCTTGACACAGATATGTATCACTACATGAAGTCCTTTTTTCCCAGGACATTCCTAGTAAATGATGACACAGTGATTTTTGACATCACTGATGGTGATGTAACTACACTATATATTGAGAATGCTGGAAGTAGGTCTGATGCTGGACAGGCGTTACAAGTCAAAAATAAAATTGAAAATTGCTCTATAAAACTCCATAAAATTCTACGTAAGGAAAGGATTGACTTCAAGAAACACACCAGAGATGAACAGCAGAGATACAGGAGGGTGTGTGAAAGTGTGAAACCCCATTACCCTCATGTTTTGATCATCTTTTATGACAGTCACATTGATGTTATAGGAAATCCCTCTGAGGTTTTTGAGGTTACAAAGAAAGTGAGCAATAAGTTTCAGAGTCTGTTTCACAGCAGGTAGAACGTTAGTGTTTATGTTGCTTACATATTGTACTTGTACAGGCTGTACCTGTGCACATCTGTGCCACTGCAGATCTGTCACATTGCTCCTACTCGCAGGTTGGGCAGTCTGCATCTGAGGGTGAACAAGCCCATTCCACCCGATTAAGTTTGGAACAAGAAGTAAATTATCTCTCTATCTCTTGTGAGCTTACGAGACTGAAGTAGTTAGGCCTCTTCTGTCCAGATACAGCTCCTTTTTGCTTTGTTAGATGTGTTCTGGGCACATGCACACTCATTCTCACTCATCAGAGAGCATAGGATGAGAAAAAACAGGTTTTTTTAAGAGTTCTCACTGGCATAAGAAGTCTGACTGACAAAGCTGGGTAAGCCAACCTGGTACAAAATCCTGCACTGAAGCTGAGTTATGTTTCTCTGCACAGGGAGATGACCACTGAAAACAGGAGTGGTGGCCTTTTTCTATTGCCTTTTTCTATGAAGGGAAGTTCTTGTCATTAGAAAGCAAGAAGAAGATACAGCCTTGACGCTTGAGGAGGTGAAATGCTTATTAAATATACAGGCTTGTCATGTCTTGAGAAAGACCTTAGAAGTTGGTATTGGAAGTTCTTGACAGTAAAAAATGAGTATTTTATTTTCATAAGAGCAATTACGTGGGTTAGATGCTCTAATGGCATCTGCAACATCTCTTGACAGCAAATTGTTTAGATATGAAAGTATATCCAGAGTTTTGATGTGAAAATCTTGGGGCATTTAGACTTTTTAATCAGATTGTGTTTATGCAAATCTGTTTCTATATCCATTACAAGGGCCCAAATGCCCATCCTAATTTAGACTTTTTATAAAACTGATTAGAAAACAACTTTCATTTTGTGATACCAGAGTGTTCAGAATACTTTATCAAATCATACAGAGCATCAACTCTTTCATCTTATGTGCAAGAAAAGTTTTTATGCCATTAAAGAAATCAGTTATACAAAATATCATGACTGTGTTCTTTTAACCAACCCCCAGACATTTGGTTGGAAGCACAAACCTAAAGCCTAAGAAATGCCTTAGGCGTTTTCTTGTCATGACTGATTATTCACTGCAATTATGCCAGAGAAAGATAAAGTTGTTAAACTAGTGGCTGTGTATTAAAGTATCCTGTCAAAGCAGGAAGATGATGAGCCTAAGTACTTTGCTGATTTGGAAAGTGGGGAGAAGTAGTGTTTAAAGGCTTAATCTCACACAAGTTCCTCTTTAGCCAGGCGGTTCACCAAGGTAGTTGAAGATGGCTCAGAAGATGGATGCCCAGAGTCAAGCCTGGGAAGAGCCCCTCTTCAGCTTTCCAGTGCTGAGCTGCTTTGGGTACCCACCTTTAAGTTTAGGCAAAGATACAAAGTTTTTCAACCTCATAAAAGAGAAAATCCTCTGTGAGGATAATCACTGAAGGAAATTAGTGCTCCTTTCTAGTGTCCAGATTGGTCTTCCCTTCTCTTTCCTGAAGAGCCTCATGTTTTTCCATCATAAAATCACTGAATCCCAGTATGGAATGAACTTCAAGGATTCTCTGGTCCAACCTTTCTTGGCAAAGCATGACTTAGACTAGATGGCCCAGCACCATATCCAGCCGTATCTTCAAAGTGCCCAGTGTTGGGGAGTTCACCACTTCCCTGGGGAGATATTCCAATGGCTGGTTGTTCTCATAGGGAAAATTTTTCTTCTTGTTTCCAACCAGAATCTTCCCCAGAAGTACTGTGTACCTATTGCCCATGGCAGGGGGGTTGGAACTAGATGATCTTAAGGTCCTTTCCAACCCTAACTATTCTATGATTCTGTGATTCTATTGCCCTTCATCTTTTCCATGTGGCTCCTTGTTGAAAGGAGCCACCATCTTCTTTGTAGCCGCCCTTTACTGGAACATGGTGTAAAGGTCTCCCTTGAGCCTTCTGTTCTCTTTTTCTGATTCACAGGATTAGTACTTCCTATTCACTACAATAAATGTTTAGGACTGGACTGGTAAAACAGTGGTATTGGTGTTAGTTTAAATCTTGGCTGGTTACTGCTGGCCAAGCGTCGCTTTTTGAGTCAAGTGTCAACATAACAGTTTGCAGCATGGGTACAGTTGTCATTCAGGTCTTGTTGCCTAGCAAGCAAGTAATTTTTACTGAGTGATTTTCAGTCAGAATCTTAATGTCTTAAAATCTTGAAAACATCACAGATGAATACAATTTTATTGCTGAATCCTGGTTTAGCTGCAACAGCTCCTCTTCAGGTCCACTTGTCAAGTACCCCTTTGCCACTGCGTCCTTGGCAGCGCTCGGCTGCTGAGTGCTGGGGTCTTTCTCTTGCACCCACCAGCCAGTATTGACTCATTGTTTCCAAGTGTTCTCCCATCTGGCGTCTCTGGTCTCATACTGAGGATGTAATTTCTTTAGACAAAAAGAGCTTTTCTTTGGTGGTCTGGGTTTTTTTTTTTTTTGTTGTTGTTGTGGTGGTTTTATTTTGTTTTTGATTTCTATGGAGTACCTCGTAAATAAGGACTGGATCCAGGGTAGATTAGCAAATAGTAGCTATTGTTATGCTCCAGGCTTTCTGGGGCTACTTTTATATGTTGTATTTGCAGCGGCATTGGCCACAAACACCCCAGCTTTGTCACCTTTGAACTTTCCTTGTAGCTATGCAAGAGCAAGGCAGGACAGGGTCTTTACTAGTGATAGTAGAAAGGCTGTGGCATGTATGGCCAGTGACTGAGTTACTCTAAGATTTAAGCCCACAGAGGAGCCTGCTTTCTGTAACAGAAAACCAGCTGTGATCTACCAGGATAAACAAATATTTGCAGTAAAAAATATAAACAGCATTTTAACAAAATAACATCATAAATGAAGCATGTATTCATTCCTTCCTTCAAGATGTAGATACCATGGAAAACAATAGAAGTTTAGCAAAACAAAAGAAAGTCCGATTTTTTCATTACCATGAATACTTCAACAAATACCACAAAACAAATCAGTAGCAGGTCTGGTAAGAGACTTGGCCAGCTCTCATTCTCCTGAGCGAGCAAAGCATTGCTGTATCTATTAAACTCCACTTGGGAAAGGCATTTAGTATTTGTGTATATTGGAAAATACCCGGGAAACCATATCAGATGTTATTCCTTGATCTAATCCATTGTATTCTCAGCATCTCGTTTGCCTTTTAATTTGAAGAGAGAATTTGCTCATGGGACCTCAACAAAGTATTTGTCCTTATTGCTGCACCAATGATCGCTGCCCTTCACCAGAAGAGGATACGTAATAGTTCATGTTGTAAAAGTACAAAGCCTAATTTTGACTTAAGACATGAGTCCTACTGACGCAGCCTAAAAAATAAAGAATAATTTTAAAAGGTCACAAATAGCAGCAGAACCTGAGCCCAGTTCCTGGCAGCACCCTGCTATGGTTAGTGGGGTAAACACCATTTTCTGTCATCTGAAAACCTGAGGCTTTGAGAGAAAATTTGACATCCCTTAGCAGGAAAATACACAATCTGGAGGCAAAGGCAATCTCCCAGATTGACCGGAGGGGTTGGGGGAGGTGAATGGAGGAGGAATGATTGACTGAAGTCCTTTCATCATCTCTGACACAAAGCACAGGGAGGACAAAGCCACCTTTACTCTCCATTGCACCTGTGCATCTAATTATGCAATGTAAAAAATTATTCAATTCCTGCAGGGAGGAGGTTGTTCCATCAGGAAAAAAATCGCTTCCTGCAGATTTAATTGTTGTCATCAGAACTGCCTCTGCCACCTTTGAGTTACATTGAAACTTTCTCTGTGCATCTGTTAAAAAAGCACAGACTACAAAAGACCTGTCATGTCTCTTGAAAGATTGCAGTGCCCTTGTGACATTTTCTGAAGGAAGAAGCACTTGCTACTTTTGGGAGCCATGTGTCTAATTTTAAAAAGAAAAACACAAAACCATGTGTAGGAAAACCAAACAGCAACACTAGCAAATAACTCATTCTTTAAAACAACTTTCAGGCTTAAATCTTCATCTGGCCAACACTGGAGACTCAGACTCATAAAATCCAGACAATAGTCATCAGCCATCAGGGTGATGTGGTCATCAACCACAGGGTGAGAGTACCTGCAGCCAGCTGGGGTCAGATGGGGACGTGCTCCCACCAGGAGAGAGGAGATGAATTTAGCAGGCTGTATATCTGGAGGAGCAGAGGCTCTCACTTGGCTTCGGTTTGGCTCTCAGGGGCCTCCCATAAATAAACACACACAGTCCTGTTGTGTTGCACATCTTGTGCAAGAGAAAAGAAGATACAGAGCAGGGCCAAGTGGGCACTGGGGAAATTCTTTCTTCGTTGCACAACATTTCTGTGGTGACTTCTTCCCAGCTGGTGGCTGTTTATGGGATATGTGGCTTCTATCCAATTTAATTCAAAATAACTCATTTATTGTCTTTTGGGCTACTACCCCTTAATCAGCTGCAGTTCCTGGTGAAAAGACCTTTTCCATCCCTTTCTTTTAAACGAAAAGCATAGTAATATCACATGTAGATAAGTTACTTTTTTTACCTACCATTACAGGATGGGAGTCTTCCCTGATTTCTGCAGCAGGCTGCCCATACAACTTGGCTAAGAGAATAACAAAAATATTAATTTTAATTATGATTTAAACAAATAAACAAACTCAACAGAAAGAACAAAAACCCCAACAAAACCCCCAAAACAAACACACAAGGAAAAATAAGTCAAAACTGTGCAGCCATTCAGAATCAACGGCACCTGATCTGGTTGTACTTACTTTTTCCTTAGCTACAGAGGATTGCAGAACATCTGCTGGAAAACAAGTCTCTTTTTCTGCTTCAGCTAACACAAGCTTTCCTTTGTCTCCTGACACCCATTAATGACCTTTAAAGAAATCTCCTAAAAGTAACTCAGTTGAGAAGCACTACCTCTAATGGCAGCAGCCACTGCTGTTGGAGCGTTGCATTAAAGCTGTTTCTCAGGTGGATTTTGCCTCTTGTTACTACTACCACCTTTGTAAAAGGAGTAGTATGGATCAGGACCTGCTACACAGAGTGCTTTACCAAAAAAAGCTGTATAAAATACTGGAAAAAACAAAGATCTAGTATCTTTGTACAGATGAAATAACTTCATACTCTATAAATTCCTAACACCATGGAGGAAGCACATCGCATGCTGAGCATTGCACGTACAGATGGCAGTGCTGTCATTTGGGCTGAATCATGCAGAGGAAGGGTGGATTTTCTCCAAGGCAGAAGCTATGGTTGACAGTCACAACTCATCCCTGATCAAGATATAAGCAGCTGGCTGTGTGTAGTGAGTATGGATCTTCACACCCTAGTCCCTAGCTGTGGTCCTGGAGCAGCTTCGTATTTCCTGCAAACTCAAGGGTACCAGAATACGGAGATGGTCCATATCGGGTCAGGTCTCAACTAACAGCGACTGATGTGATCCTCTTCTCCAGCTGGACACAAGGAGAATAACAGGGGCCATTTTCCCCAGCGCTTTCTACCGCGTGGGCTTAGTCCCGTGCAACTTCTCTTGCCATAAACACGGGAAGCACAAGAGGGAGCCAGATGCTTTGGAGCCGAAATCCCAAAATCTCCGCTGGGGTCCTGCCCAACGGCACCCGGTGAATGAGAAGCCAGGAGCAGGTCCTGCTCTGTCCCTTAGCTGGTGGAAGCAGAGCTCAGGTGTGTTTGCCTGGAGCAGAATTTGGGAGAGACCCCTTCCAGTCTTTCATTGCTCACACTTGCATCACTTTCTTTCAAGCTTATACAAAAATGGGTAAGGAAATTGAGTACTTACCAATTTCACACTGAAACCACAGATGAGTAAATTGACCAGAAGCCCGAACACTGCTGTAGTTAATCGCTTGTTAAACATCATTGCTTCAGCATGTAGGGCCTTGAACCAGACAAGCACAATATGGCACCATGCAGACAGATCACCTTGGTACCCATGTGAGCTCTGGGGGATGATCACACTGTTACCACTATCCTGAGACAAAAGGGAGTTACCTGAAGGAAAAAGCAGATTAAAGCCAGCTGTTCTGCTCCCTGGGGGTGATGCTTCCAGCTTACCCCATCCCTCAGAGGTGAGGACCTCGATCCCAGTTTACCTGCACTCTTCTTGGTCTCCAGATCTCCTCCAAGTGCAAAGGCTTTGGAGGAGGGACACCACCAGCTGTCAGCCACCACTGCACTGAGCAATTAAGTCTTCCCACACGTAAGAATAATGCATCCCATCTTTTCTTGGCTTGGCTGTGACTGAAGTCAGTGGGCAGTGCTGGTATACAGCCGTGGGTTTGACTTTCAGTTAAGATGCCCTTAACAAAGTACTTTGAAAATCTTCACTTCCATTTTGGCATGGGTTGTGATAAATTTTTACTAATTTTACAATAAAAGCAACATCTTGCCTTGGCGTTGTGTATAGATGTGCTCTGCCTGTCCTGCACAGGGGGACTTTGCAGAAATTCACCATTTTTAACATTGTCTGGATGCTTCTATGTATTAGCAGACAGCTTTTGTGCAGATACAGCCAGTTCTTAACAACTGGAAAGTTTTAATGCACACAGTAAACACCACTGAGAGCGCTTTTTTCCACTCTAAGTTGTATGAACACTTCCCCCATGAGTTAAGGGATTTGGCATTTCTCTCGGGCATACTTTACATTTTCCAAACTTTCTGAGCAACACATTGAGAAGCTTAAGCATCAGCACTGCCAAATCGAATGAGAGAAGAAACAATTTTGCAGGCTCATTAATGCCTAGCACTGACAGGCCTGGAGGGGCTGCAATTTTATTTACTTAGGGTAGAGACAGGCCTATAGGGAAGTGGAGTGTTATTTACATAGAGAAGATATGTTCCTTCTGAGGTAGGGGTCTCATTTGGATGCAAAAGGGACAGGAATGGGAAGCACAGCCTTACACAGATATGGTTTTACCTGTGCTTCCAAGACCATACTTGAAAGCACAGTCACAAATGCTGCTTTTAGAAGCAGCTGGAGTATTTCTCCCACACGTGGAACTGTTAAGTGTTCAGCTACATCAGCTATCCCACTGCTAGCAGAGCCCCTGAGAGCAAGCAAGGGTGAATCAGCTACAAAGAAAAAAAAAGAGAACTTGAAGATGGGAAGATAAAGAAAACCCACAAAATAACAGCACTTATAACAACTACAGTTATCAACCCCCTCCCAACTCCCCTGAAGTCTAAACCACAATAACTGTATTTATCTAGTTGTTGGCTTGATACTATTTGCAGAGTTATTCCCCTGCTCCCCCACTGCTGCTCCCCCATGCGCCTCACAAACATGCCCTGAAGTTGCCCCACCACATTACAGCCTGCCTGCCTGCCCACACCACCACCACCACCACCACCACCACCACCA
>JANRGW010026541.1:13640-35668 GCA_024733675.1 Psilopsiagon aymara | reverse complement strand
AATGCTCCATCACTGGCGGTGTTCAAGGCCGGGTTGGACAGAGCCTTGGGTGGCATGGTTTAGTGGGAGGTGTCCCTTCCCATGGCATGGAGGTTGGAACTAGATGATCTTAAGGTCCTTCCCAATCCTAACTATTCTATGATTCTTTCTGGCCCCATACTGAAAAACTGCTGACCCCTAAAGCAGAGACACTGAACAACTCTGCACATCTCCTTTGCATTTTAAGTAGACATCAGTAAACTGTCCTCTCAGGATACACCTACACAGTCGTTACAGTCATTCTGCATCAACAGCACCACTGTGGAACCAGCTACCGTTAGGTAGCAACAGCACTAAAACAAAACTATGTTCCCCTCCAAGAAGTATAAAATCTTGGCAATAAGTTCCACCAGAGATACCTGTGACATATGAGATGTTGCAATTCACTCCTTTAATAACATGTAAGTCAATCTGGTCATTTCTGGATATGAAATACTCCTTGTTGAAAACATTCAGCAGGATAAGCAATCGTTCCCCTCCAACCCTTCCCAAAACCCCACCCTCACAAAACAAACAACAAACCCGACAAACCACAGCCTCAAAACTTAGTAACAGTTTTTGAAGAATTTATTCATAAACTATAAATTAGGTCTTAAGTCTTCTGCAGCCTTTAACACTCTTTGAAAGATGGAAGAGGAATTTACTTATGTGAACATGCAAATAAAATAATTTACAAAATCTGACATCGGAAGGAACAATCACAAGAAAGGGAATTTAAGTCATATGTTTCATTAAGGAAAGAGAAAGAGATATTTATAAGAAAATAAAAAAAACCCAAACCATGAGGTAACATGGCATATCTAGAAATTCAGGCTTGTGATTTGGAAGATAAATCACACACTCTGAAGTTATTTCCTATCCCTCTCCTGCTTTAACTTTCATTTCCATATCCTGCAAAATTCAAAGTTACTGACTCACCCTTCACATGCATAAAGTGGTAAAATATGCCAGGTTTGAAATAAAACAAAGAATTTGGAATCAATTTACTTCGCTCTCATGAATTAGTACTAGTAGTCGACCTAAAGCAGCAAGTTTCTATCAAGAAGGTCAGTACTTTTCACTGAGAGGTCAGAAGAAGAAAACCGTAATAATCTCAGAGGAATTCTTCATATTTTCCTTATTATTTGTCCAAGGGCCAAGAACTGCAGCATGTTCTGTAATCTCCAAGGCATTTCTGTGATTCCCTCCACCCCTTTTGGTTTAGTTTTTTGTTTGTTTGTTTAACAAAAGGAAGCTACACACAAAGTGAGCATGAAAGACTAGCTACAGAGACATGGAACAGGGTTCCTCCCTCAAAAAATGGAACAAGATTAAGTTGCCCTGATCCAGCATCAGCCACATCTCAAATTCAGGATGAGCAGATGCCAGAGTTCCCCCATTTAACAGTCCACTTATGTGCAATTTCTTCCCTCCCACGGAGCTGCACTTCCAAATCTGCTGTCACAGCCACTCCAGGAGAGGTTTGCAAGGCAATTAGCGCTGTGGTTTTACCTTCAGGCACTGGACAAAGCTGCTGGTTTTGAAGGAGTCTTTCCAAATTGCACTGGGATTATTTGCCACAGGGAGCACATCAACCACAGCTTGCAGGCCTCATTCAGTCAGTGTTGATTTACAAAAATTAGATGCAGCAGACAGAGTATTTATCAGTCTGAGCAGAAATGGACTTTGCTGCTGTACAGACAGTGATAAAAGAACTGAAGTGCTTCAGAAGGCTGTATACCTTTACTTCTGAATGCAATAGCAGGAAGGTGCCTGCGCACCCAACAAGCCCAAGAACATACACTTGCATAATGCAGCTTTGTAGAGGTCAAGGAGTTTGCAGCAAAACTGCTTAGAAAACTAACAGGAATGCAATTCCAGCAGACGCAAACTCCTGCCAACCTACTGGTTTTAAACTGATGCTGAGGCCAGACAAATTGGAGGAGCATGTACACACCACAGCGTGTGAATACTCACGCTTGCCTGCTGCTGCCTACTTTAGGAAAGCAGTATGTGCAAGTTCCAACACCTCAAAGATGTTGCCCTGCTAATATACTAGACTACCAAAAAGCTAGAGCAGGTGTCTCAGATGGACACCGCACCACTCTAGGGTGATCCCTTACAGACTAGCTTGTCAAATCTGCTCTTCCTGGAGCAGTTGAGTTTCTATGATGAATCATAGGAGCTAAGTCACAATTCGTTGGCTCCACTGCAGCTGGATATCGCCTGCAGGAAATAATTAGAAGAAACCAAATTTCTTCTATGAAGATAATAATTTGAACAGGCTCTTCTGTTACACCACTCCCTTAATCACTAATGGAATCAAGGCTCTTTTCCACCCACCTCCAAGAAGGGAACCGAGAAGCTGAGCCCAGTAGTCTCATCAACCATTCAATTTACCCAAAATATTATGTAACACGTTTTCTAGGTTTCCTCTTTCTAAGACTGCTGAGGCAATCAAGTCCAGAGACGGAAAAGCCTGCCAAGGATGCAAGCGGTTCTGCAGAAGGGAAAAATCGAAACAAAATCACAACAGCAACCAAAAATCTCATCCCCACGCCATACACCACTTGCAACTGGGCAACCCACTACCAAAATCCCTTCCTATATACACACTTGTCATCTTGAAATGTATTTCAAGCACGGTCTCCTGACCTTCGCAGCAGTTTCTACTTTCGGCAGATGACACTACTACACTGAACACTGCTCTAGCAGTCTTTCTCCATTTAAGGTAATGGTAATCCGTAAATCATTGTTTCAATCACTCAAGTCTTCTGGCAAAGAGAACATGTGAAAACCTGCTTTCAGTTTATCATCTTCCCCCTTTGTTTTGCTGCCTTCTACATACATATGGGAATTCTTCCATTAGCTGGACTCATTTACAAGCTCAGGAGTCCCACTCCATAAATTAATAAAAACAACTACCTAACTAAAGGCATCTTACATTGAACGATGGAGAACCCCAATCCAGTTTCACAAGTTTTATGTAGCTTTTCTCATTTAGCCTTTTAAGGTCATCAACAGTCCACAAGCTGAAAAAATACTGGATTAATTTCTTTTGCAACAAAAGTGAAGTTTTAAGGCAAGAAAGAAGTCAGACACTATCAACAGGGAACTGCAGTAAGCTGCAGTCCAGAGGTTGCACAACGTGCTTCCTTTTATCTTTATTCAAAGCTTGAAGAACTTGCAACAAAAGGAAGCCAAGCACAATGAAAGCACACCATTATGAGTAAGTTAAAGGAGTGGTACACGCCAAAACATATATTCATCCTTGCTGTGTCTATAATCTTCACTCGTATTTACTAAATATACACTTAATATTTCAAAGAGCCACTAGTTGCTTATTTAAATTTTTTCCACATGTTAAAATTTTTGGTTTCAACTGAGTGAGGGTAAGGAAATAGAAGGGTTTCCACCCTCCACGCTGAAGTTACAGACCAGCTCTGGATTTAAATAGCATCCACAATTTCAGCATTGCAAATAGCCCAAAATACTTCCCAGCTATAATTTGTAAGTTAGAACTTAAACCAAACATGCGGGTGAATGTTACACACCAAAGCTTCAGCTTTAGACTTGAGTACATTCCCCAATACCCAAAATACAGGATCTCAAGACATTTCCAAGGCTGTAAGTACTACTTGACAGAGTATTTCTTTTGGCAGTTTCTCTTTAGGCTATCTCTAACACTATCATTTCTTCTCTAGATTTTTCCCTGTTTCTTCTGCACTTCACCAAAAACATTTGTCTGCTCCTGTCCCACTCAACAGACAAAGTTCAATTCACGATCTGTAGTGGCATGTCCTCACCATGGATATAGAACAAGTAACCATACAAGCTGCAGCTCTATCACATACCACATTGACCAGATTAGAAATATTTCACCCAGAAAAAGCCAGAAAACAGACCAAGTTCTCTTCTAAACAGCTTTCTTCATTTAAAGGAGTATTTCTGGCATTTGTTCCAAGTCACAGATAAAGGCAGTGCCTCAGTGTAAGACTCTAGTGTCCTGGCCAGTTAGTAGGACCATAAATGGACACCTTTCTGTCTGAGGTACTTGGCTACACCACAGAAGTTTTCTCAGACAATGAATTAAGACATAAATGACTGACTGCATAAATCAGCTTGGAAGCTTCACTGCTTTGCCACCCTTGGAAATCTTACAGCCTCCATCTTCAGCTCTTCAACCTAGAAAGAATGACATGACAGACAAGTCCATACTAATGTGACCACAGTGTCACACTGCACCCTTCTCTAGCCTTCAGAGGGACTAGAGACGATTCCAAGGAGTTTTAATCTATGTGTCCATCCCTGTTCCTAGAGATTCAAGCAAATTCAATATCATCACAGACATTCTCTTAGAGAATGGGTAGCTGTAACCTGCCATCTTGCTCAAGCATTACCCTGGCCCCAGTACAGAACCAACCCATCCAGAAGAACTGGTAATTAAGCAAAGCAGCACTAGGGCATCAACACCTTAAGAGATTAACCAAAAAAACCTCTTTTACACCACAAAGGAGGTCACTCATGTCATTCCTTTCGAAATGTTTGAGTTGCCTGGCTGGAAAACATGCAGAAAAAACCCTGGACTTACTTCTGGAAGCAAAAATAAATCCAGAACGCATTCCAAAATAAAGGAACAGAAACAGCAAAACATACAAATTTAGTATTTTGCAGAGCCCCGGGTACTTGGGTCACAGCAAAACAAACACAACCCCCACACACACCACTGATTAGATAGCCTTTGACCAGCTTGTTAAATGCCTAATATATACCTCCCCAAAGCAGGCTGTTCACTATGACCTCATGTTTCCAGGCGTGCCCAATTGGTTGGTGCTGGGGGAGCAGGAGATTAATGCTCCTGGGGCATTAATCAACAGGCAGTGCCACCTCTGCAGAGGGCTTGGGCACTACACAAAACCAAACCATGAAGGCCGCAGGAGCTACCCACAGCAACACAGTGCTGTTTTAAACAGAAGTGCCTGAGATAGCAATGAACAGGCTTTGCTGGCATAAACAGTCACAGTTTGTAGAATAAGGAGAAGTACTTTGGTGTTGAACATTGGGGAGAGTGGGGACCAAAGGCCTAGAATTATGCTGATAAAAGACCAGACTGCAGAGACACTGCATCGAACACTGGATCATGCTAGAAAAGGCCAGGGATATCCTCCTCCAATTATCCCATATTCATACAAATCTTTAAAAGTTACTTTCTTTTAATTACACAAAAAGTTAAAAGCACCTTCTATTTTCTTTCAGAAAATATAAATCGAAAGACAGCAGTGTCTGTAAATAATTGATGCTTCCCTCCATTTACACTATTTCCCACTGTTCCAATGTACATTGCCAGCATTGTTACGGCTATCCAGGGAAATAGTTATTTGTAACTACAGTTACTGCAATTATCCAGTGATGTGAAACACTTGATAATTTCATGAACAGCAAAAACTGAGGCACAAAGAGAAAAGAAGATTAAACTGGAGAAAGTTATAGCAAAAGACAGATGACATGAGCCCTATACAAATTAAACCCTTTGAAAATTCATATACAAGTTGAAAAGTTCTTTTATTTGTTCCTGAAGAACTAGCATTACATATACATATAACACTGATATATAAAGTGTTATTAAGTACCTGCTTCATCAAATCTTAGTAGTTCTGTTAAAGAAGAAAATCCAACAAAGAACATAATATTCTTGAACAACCTCTTGTGGCCTCAGAGTGCATCCATTAGATTACCCCCCCCAACACATAATCAGAGGATAGGAGAGATACAGATCTTAAATTCTGAATAAGATATGGTAGGATGCAAAAATCAACATCCGACTTAAGTTTAGGCAAGTCTTCCCCTAAACCTTTTTATGCAATGCATGGATTGTAAAGATCTTGTGCCTGGAATGGAAACGCTAAACAAAATATTAGTTAGTCCTATTACATGACCATATACTCTTCTCTCTTCCTCTTTCTACTCCCTGCCCTTTTATATATACATTGATCACTGAACAAGCACATCAGATGAAGAAAACTATTAAGAAATCTGTGCTCAGTGCACAGATATATTTACCTCATATATCCAAATATAACATAGCTTTTTTAATTTATAGCCTTTGTTATGGTCACTACCCAAAGGGCCTAAAAGCAAAACTAACTTTACTTCCCCCACAAGTGTTGGAAAACATGAGTTAGGATAGGGAGAGCAAGAGGAGAAAGAGCACAGAGAACAAACCATCTTCAATCTTCAGACAAATAGACATACTTGAATCCTGTCTACACACCTTTAATTTCCATATTTCCTAATTGAACACTTGAACTTTGTAACCATAAAACCACTCACTTCCATGATGTTTCTCTAGGTATCCATATACTAATAAATTCCACAGATGTTATCCACAATTCAGCAGGATAAACTCGCATTAGAGATTTAAAACTTGGTTCTGAGGCACCAACTTACTGTGCAGGTCACATAGTGGACTCAGACTCAGGAAGATGAGACTAAAATGAAACTGACTTTTGTGCTCTGAAAGGGAACATCCATCTGCCCTTTACACCTTTCAAGACTCCTGAAAAACTGCCTGACAGTTTCTGGCCTTCCCCTAAATGCTACTTAGAATAAAGCACTTTACCTTTTCCAACCCTGCATGGGCTGCGGCAGCAGAAGAAAGAACCTCCCTTCTTTTTGCTTCTAAAATGGCTCAGACTTACAGGTAGAAATCTGGAGAGTTTAACTGCTGGCCAGATAATTACAAGACTCTGTGAAAAAAACTAAGAATCTCCCCAGCGACAGCACATTTCCCGGGGCAAGAGAGAGCGTCCTTGAAACATAACTAAGGCAGCCTCTCAGTTCACAGAGAGTTTAAGGAATAACTGCTACAGCTACTTCGTTGAAAAGTTATATGCCATTTTGCTAACACCCTGCCAAGCTTAAACATAGTGTTGGGTAACTTGTAAAGCATTAGTGCAGGCCTCAATACTTAAACTTGATGGCATTAAAGGTCTTGTCCAAACTAAACGATTCTACGATTCTGTGACTCTAATTATAGAGTGGGTACTAGTTACATACACGTAACATGCTAACACCTTTTAAAGGACTACCTTCTTTAAAAGCCAGCAAACTGATACTTGTTTTAAAACAGCTTTCATCTTTTAAACTCAAACTGAATTTGCACTATGCTTACCTCTCTTTTCAGTTACTCGCTTAAAGCTTTCCATGCTGTACATCAACTCCATACTAGCAGCTCACCAGCCTGTGAATATTTGCTTCCAATTTCTAATTCTCAAATTTCTCAAAAACAAACCACACCAAACACCAAGGACATTCACAGAGACCTGTTATAGGCAAATACATGCATTAAAATTTGGCCTTTTTAATACTTACTTCCTGGTGACACTGATCAGAGAACATACCCTTTCACTGCCTGTTAAGACTTCCATGTAATGCCTTGAATTAATGCCTTTTAATGCCAGTAAGCACCGACAAAATTCTTTGAAGGCAGCTATGCAATTTCTCAAGTCGAAACATGTCTAATGTACTCTATACTGCAAGTACAGATGAGTCTTGATTTCATTTAATTTCATTTTTGCTTCACAGTAAGTACATGAAGAAAAAAATGTGCAAGATACTACGTGCAAGAACTATGAACGCACCAAGTACTTAATCTTCGTAATCTTGGCTACTCGCAATTCAAGAAATGTTTAAAATATTCGCTACATACTGTCTTTTCATCACAAAATTTTATCAGGTTCAGACAGTTTTCAGCATAGCAGTTCCCACAAGCTCCTCAGGATGAACTCAGGTTTTTATCTCAAGAAGCCTATGATGTGTTTTTAAAAGTACATATCTGATTTTAGGCTATGTGTATAACCAGATAACAGAGACTATAGCTATTAGTGAAAAGAAATTAAGAAAGATTACTCAAAAAATCCCCTGGTGGGGCAGAAGTAAAGTCAGTGGAACATCTTTTCACATACAAGTGAAATCATTAGAATACCTCAAGGTACATGGTGCAGCGTAAGAGCTTTTGATTTAAAAATGTAAGCATAGTAAGAGCGCAAGACTTACAATCAATCAAAACAGCTCTTCAGTACTTAAACCTAACTAAAACACAGTAACAGACTTCAGGCTAGAGAGTATGAGGAAGCTCATGTTTAGAGCATTTACAGCCTATAAAGAAGCCATTTCACAACTCCTTGAGGAACATACCGGAAGAACTGAAATGAAATTGGAAAAGTTAATTCCATGACAAAAAAACTCCTGAGGAGAGTGCAGGTGTTCACATCAAATAAGAACCTTTAAAATAGGTTCAAGCTGCAAACAAATTGCTTGTTAATTGGACTGTTTGGATTGTCCAGCCAAGGTTACGGACATTTGGACCCATATAATTATATTAATCAGTAAGAAGTTTTTCTAGCCCAAACAAGCCAGTAAAACAAAGCCTCTCTTCAGACACCCTAGTGCATTTTAGTAGTGGTAACTCCAACTTTACTTTTTAAGTACCCGAAAATGGTTGAGCCCTGGGACTCCACAGCAAGCTAAGGTCAAAACTTTATGAAGTTAATACCCTTAATTCTGAAAGTAGGAAGTAGAGGTCTGGTTTAAGTAGTAAAAGCCTTTTCCTACATTTACTATCATATTTCAGTTCTCTATATAGACAGGCATTATCGTCAGTTGTGTAAGTTTGCAACAGCTTGGAAGCAGATGTAGGCTTGGACCACAGTTCATCAGAAACAGACAGGTAAAAAGCCTGAAGAAGATAAGTTCTCCATGTTCTTGCTCTTAAAATTTTGTGTAAAATGGAGATACAGCCAGGTTAACAAATCCATTAAGCCCAGAGCCTACAGCTCTTTAGAATGATTCAAGTTCGGATTAAGTATTTGCAGTAGTATTTCAAAATAGTATTTCAAAGTACAATTAAACTAGATTAGCAACTTCCTAATAGTGCAAGAAGGAGGTTTTGTCATCCCCATTTCTGATCTTCCACCATGGTTCCCTGCTGCCTGCAGCACAATTAGGAGACCAGCAAGTTCACGTTGCCTGCTAAAACCTGCCAACTGCAAACCACCTTTACATGTCCAGCCACTCCAGGAAAGGTCACAGCGTATCACTAAAAGACACCTTTTCCCCCAACTCTAATATATGTATAAAAAAAAAAAATTATTTGCTTACACAGTTTTATATATGTATGTATGTAAAGTGCCAAATGGGGACTTGAAGCAAAAGACTAAAAGCTTCCAGAAGATTTCATCATATCACTCATTATGTCAGAAAAGAAGACAACACAGAATCACTAGTACCCAGGTAATTAAAACTTCAGATGACACTTTCAGAGCTGCTGATACATCTTATTTATACTGAGAGTTCATTGTAGTCATAGATAGCAATACACTAGTTCCTGTCCTATAATTATGCTGTTGTTTGGTTTTTTTTCTATTGCCACAGCTGATTCCATCGAATTTTTGAACACCAGCTTGGACAACATCCAACACAAAAACATTCAGCTTCATTAGTAAAGTCTGAAGTACTTTATTTTTCAAAGATTTATTGACTGATCATTAGAAGCTAATTATTTAGGAAAAGCTTTAAAATAGCACTTACATCTAATGAGATCTATTGTGTCAGAAGATAAGCACAGTTCTAATAACTTTATTTGCCTAAATTACATATTTATTCAACTCCAACCTTTTAGCTTGAGAGTAGACTGTCTAGACTCATTTTGCAGACTACAGACAATTATTATATTTAATTTTTCAAAGTGCCATAACCAGAAGTGCCAACAATGCTGCAATGGCAGCTGTTTTGGCCACCTATTTTCATTAGAAAGGCTAATTATTACAAGCCTTCCCTCAAAATTCTCACTCAACTAAGTAAAAAATGCAAAGCAGTAATCTTCTGAGACATGAAAATTTTAAATAATAATGAAAGAATTGGCTGCCTACCTATGAAATAATGGACTTCGAGCCATTCAAGAGTGCCAGCATCTGAAGCTGCATGATGCACGTATGATGCTAAAATGTGCAGCAAAATCAACTGAAGTTACAAGATACTAGGCAACTTCCCCTTAGAAAAAGAGTATCCAAACAGCTTGCAGGTGGCAAGCTATCAGCAAGAAGTTAATGCTAAATAGTGATACATGCTAAATGCAAACTTTTAACATGGCATTTCTTAAGTTGTCCTTATACCACAACAGGCACGGCATGAAGGCTGCAGCAAACCATGCTGATCGACTCAACACATATGAGCTCCATGCTGTAGTCCCATAAGCCATGGCAGCTCAGCAATTAGGAGTACACACACCAACACCAGGGATTTTTGCACATCTGTATCAGTCATCACACTGTATTCTAGAAGAAAATGTGGTTTCTGCCTCCTAGAACCATTTCTCAGAAGTCTGTGGCTAAACAGTAAAACCCCAGATAGGGGGAGAATTTGTACTGGCCAACAAGTGTTTTTTCCATGTGATCTGACTTTCAGATTTGGCAGTCCCAGACAGAACCAGCACATGGGCTCCCACAGGGATCAGGGAGAGGAGAGCACCTACATGCCAATCACTCCTGAGTCCAGCAACAAGCTCCATAACCTTAATGTCCCCTCTGCAAAGAAGCTTTTCAAGAGATTGACATTTCAGCATTAGGTTTTTTAACCCAGACACATCAAGTACTCATAACCTCACTTTGGGATTTAGAACCAAGCAACAAAAAACTTAAAAAGAGTACGGTTCTGCCTTATATCTAACCTAAGGTATCAGGTTAACCCACCTAATTGTGAAAGCAGAAAGGAGGAGAGGGGATCTCTTCCAAGGTAGGGCAGGCTATGTAAGCCTTTTCATACTAGGAACTGTGTTCAGATCTTCCTGGCACACAAGCAGTCCCTTTGTTTCATTTCACTGCTTGGGCATGGCATTCAACAGATCCCATTCTGACAGAGGGGAAGGAAAAAAGAGCAGACTTGGTCACTGACAACAAAATGTAGCAGAACAATGTGGTAAGTTATTCCACCCTTGAAGTAAGACAAAGAAATCCCACCCCATATCTAAGCAGAAATACTTGATGCAGACTTCAGTGATGCAGGCTGGCCTGAAATTATGATGATGCATGATGCCTGTCAAAAAACACAAGTATTTTAAACAGAGGCTGCTCTTACTTGAGTAGACACTCCTGCTTCCTAAGTAGTGGTTCAAATTAATATCACTACTTTCAAAAACTCCAGGTTTCTATAAGAACAAAAGATAAGAAATCCAATATTTGGAATTCAAGGAACCTGCAGCATGGACTTGTGTAACTGAAACACAGCTTCAGCTGGACAAACAACTTTGAAAAAAGTAATACTGAGTATTTTCCATTACAGATATCAGTTGAGTACAGTGCTTTTCTTTCCAGCCTAATCAGTGTTTGCAGAGAAGTTAAATCTTAATGCCCTTGGAGAATGTGATCATAAGTGTCTCCTACTACTACCCGCAGTAGGTTTCAAGATCAAAGGTTATGGCTCCTTCACATCTGACAACAGCGTAATTCAGACTGGTTTTCCCATTAGTTAGCAAGCTGCAGTACAGCGCATAGTGAATGGGGACTGTTTACAATAGGAAATGTAGTATTTCATTTCTGACTTCTCAGAAGCAAAGCCAGGTGTATGGGAACTTGGACATCAGAGACAGTTAGCTTAAGTTCCTAGCAGAAATACAGAAAGCTTTAGATAAAACTTTATCTTAAATAGAAGCTAAAAAAAACCCCAAAACCCCCACCAAACAAACAAAAAACCCAACAAAACAATCCCCTCACCCCCAAAAAAACCCCATCAACAACCACCAACCATGTGGTTGAGAAAGCTTAGTAGTTACCATTTTGTTTGGCATCAGTGTTCTACAAGCCAACTCAAGCATACTGTTCTGCAGTAGCTCCAGTCCCCATGCTTGTGCTACACTTACATCCACGTCTCAGTGGCACAGAGTTGCTCAGAATCAGTGAATTCACTTTTAAGCCAGCGAATTTGCAGACTAGCACCTGCAGTTTCTGTACAACCTAACATTTTCTGTGTACCTCACCCCCAAACCATAGCTGTTTAATCTTAGCTGAAGAGTATCAAACTGGGCAGTACCTATTTTACCCAAATATTTTTTGGAGTGTGCATGAAGTTGCATCAACATCAGAATCACAGAATAAACAAGAGTGAGATGCTTTCCAGCCAGAGGATACATGCATGGCCCCCCTTTCACTCATCAAGGAAACAACTGCATGCAGGCACACCCCAACAGCAGGGCGGCCATGAAGACAAATCATTCACAACAGGAATGTCTACTAGGGAGGTTGACAGAAGCAAGTTCTTGAATGGCATTATCATCCCAGTTAACGAAGACTTCAAAAACACAACTTGACCAACACTGTCACAACTTCCACATGGGGAAATGTGTACAGACTCAAATTCCAGAAACCAGAAACTTACTGACTTGCTTTACAGTTGCTAATCCTGACATGTGAGCAAGATTTCATAGTGCAGAACTGGTTACAAGCACTGTCTTGCCAAACTTAGCTTGGTAGCTGATCTAAGGGGAAAAAGAAGATATCCTAAAGCCCCAGTAAGCACAATTCAAATGCTCTTAAGCAATTCTAGAATTTCAGCATCATCAACTTTAAAATCTAAAGTGAAGAGAGTGTCAATGGAAACACACTTATGTTCAAGTTTTATTAAAAATGCTCTTCCCTCCATTCTTCAGTCTACACTTTTAAGTAAGCATCAGTTGTCATCTAAAAAAAAAAAAAATTAAATATTTACCAGCAAAATATTTGATTATACTAAAACTAACCACAGTGTTTCTTCCCCTTTGTTTCTGCACCTGCAGGAGCAGCACCGCCCTGAGTCAGCATCACCCCAAACCACAGGGCAGGGAAACGTACAGGAAACTCAGAGCTTACTTTTTGCTTGGAATAGGGAGACAGATAACACTATCTAACATCTACAGCATTAATAATGTGAGATTAATATTTCACATGATCTTTGAACTACAGGACCTGAGCAGTTAAGCGGTAATCCTGCTTTTTACAATTCTAGAGAATTTATTGTCTCAATCACAATGACAGTTTCATCTCAGTGAGATAATTACTCCCAAACCCAGTTCTGCTATAACTAAGTCAAAAAATAAAAGCATGTCCTGAAAGGCACCTCACTCATTCAACTATCAAAATCCAGAAACAAGGCATGCTAAAAACAAGCGTTGGCAGACTTGTTCTCGTGTTAAGATCTGCTTCACAAACAGCGCCACAAACTACAGTTTTATGGGCAAATACCTACTCTGACATTACAAAAAGCCACATCTATTACAAACCACATCAAGAAACTGCAAGCAAACATTCAGCTGAGGTGCTACATAATCAAACACCACATGCAGACAATAAATGTTTTTACAGTATGGCCATTTATGGTAGCAGTAAAGAAGGCAAATGAAAGACTGCAGCAGTTTTACACCAAGCAGCATCACTTCCCATGGTGGAGCTGATTCTAAGTAACAGATAAAAAACATGATTTGCATTAAACACTACATCCACAGGCAAGCCCTTGTTCAGGAAATTCACAGTTCAAGCTAGAAGCATTTGCTAGAGTCACGCAGACCTCAGAATCCCATTTGTTGATGGCACCTTATTCTTTCATATGCTTCACTTCATGGAAATACTACATCCCAACTACAAGAGGGCAGAACACTTTCAGTTCACATACAACAGAACTCAGCTCAATTCACTTAAGCAAAATATTAACCTCATTCTTCTGCAACATTGCATCTTTCTATGTTTATCTAGACACATTTGAGCCCCATTTTCTGTTGGCATTTGTTACTAAGAGGAGCACAGTTAAACCTTCAGAGCCACCTATGTATATCCATGCAAAGCCTAAACAACAGCTGTTCATCAAATTTTATTTGAATAGATTGAATTATTCTCTCTCTCTCCTGCTACTCCCAATTTCAGTAAAACACAATCTTGTATTTTAGGAGGCTTTCAAGTTTTAAGGGAAAACAAGGAGGGGACACACCACTAAAAATTTAAAGGATGTTATTCTCCTACACCATACTCATGTTGACTAGTTCCTCATCCCATCCTCAAGACTGGCAGGCTTTTGGATTTTTAGGTTCATTAAAGGTGCAATCTTCAAAGTTCAGTAACAGCATGTAGTCAAGATTCACTGCAGGGGTTTCCAGCAAGGTGATTTCCCTTCTGTCCCCTGTGTGCTCTCATTCTTACAAAGAATTTACATAAATTCTCAAATAAATTTGTTTTCTAAACTTATGAGTTCCTGCCAGCCTGCACAGAGCAGACAGATCACATGATTGACTTCACCTGCACTGGAGGATACATGTTGACTTCTCTACATAATATTACTCTACAGACATCGGTTCAAAAAATGCATCACTCGCTGAAAAACACAGGTGCATGAGATTAATATAGGCCATGAAAAGCATTGGTAAACAGATTATCTAAACCATGTAAAAGTATGATCAAAGTGAGGACAAGGGCTAATGAAAAATAACTCAATCATGTTAGTCATATTTCTCCATCTTAGACAAGTTGGCTCTACTACAGGCCACTCTCTCTCTGATTTTACAAACACTAACTCATAACACATCTTCAGCAAAGTTACCTTCTTCAGAACAGATTCTGTGAGCAGACACTGCCACAAAAGCAATTCAGTAATTTGTTCACTACTAACACATTTTGCCTTTAAAAAACAAAAAAATCACTTATACCAATATTCTTAGAGCAGATAAGATGCTCAGAAAGAGAATACTGGTATGAATCCAGCAAAAAGCACAGAAAGTATTAGATTTCTACACAGGCTATTAGCAACTTACAAGGAAGATCCTTTTTGCTTAATCATCTTAAAGTGAGAAATTGTACTTCCACTATCAAAGGCCATAATCATTTGCACTACACTAGTTTACAATCTTTCAAGTTGAAAGATTTTTCCAGGAGGGAAGCCATTACTGAAATGTAACCTTGGTCTCTCAGCTGCCTTTTGGACTTTTCCAAAGCAATACATCCATTCCTCACCTCATTTCCAGAGGCCATAATTCAAGAGGAGGCTGGTACTATAGTGCAGAAGCCACAGCACCAGAAGAATTAGCTATCCCATGCAAAGTGCAAGGAGAAAACAACCCAGTAGTTTTGACAGTATGATATAGAGCGATTATAAAATCCCCAAACAAAACCAATAGAAACAAAACAAATTCAAGTTCTCCTCTCTACAAGCAAGTACACATTGATAGAAACTGAGCAACTGATAAATTATCAGAGCCCAATTCATAAACATGTACAGAAGTGAAGAAGTCATACCGAACTACCCAAACTTATTGCATGCCATAGCCATTTAGTACTTCAACAGGTTAGGAACACCTGAAAAAGTGGCAGTATCACACACCTAGTGGGGAAGACAGCTGAAGACATCTTGTCCTGAAGGAAAGAACATACTCCATCACTCAAAAGCATCCATTTTCAATAAAAAAAATAATATCTACAGCAAATTCTAAATTCAAATTGTAATGAGCAATATTCTTCCCCTGTCCAACAGGCACACACAGTAAAGTACGACTCTAAGTAGAGAACATCATTATTTGATTGCTTTCTTGAGCAAATGTTTTGTTTAAAGGTGTCAGGAGGCAGCAGTGTAGTGAAAGCTCTCTTTAAATGTGTGAGCAGTGTAAAAAGACCTTCAATTTGTTTACTTCAGAAGAAGGTTTTAGAATGCACAGGGTTTGATCAGAGGGGGTTTTGTTGTTTTTTTTGAGAAACCTACTGCTATTTCCGCTCCCGTACTCTACCAAGTAGTGATCTTGTGGTAAACACATTCAGTGAAGAGAAAATAGAGCGTGGAATGCACAGGCAGCCAGCCTTCTGCACCGAAACCACAGGAAAGCACATTAGTTTCTCTCATTTTTATAGATTAGAAACAGGTTCTTCAACTTCCATCATACTTAGAATAATGGACTATTCAGTGCTATTCAGAATTCCAGTAATCACAGGTGACGTCTCTGGACAGGCAGTACATCAGTATGACAAGCAGAAACTCTACAGAACACCTTATCTTATTCATTAACTTCCACGTAGCCAAGTGTGAACGTACCTCTAAACACAGCATTACCATCACACAGCTTTGCCAGCTTTCAACATACCGTAAGCTAATGTTATTTACAAGGACAGGGTGGATGTAGCCAAGACAAATAGTTTCTGGTTTGAGCTTTCTTCCAGCATTATAATGTATTTTAAAGTTTTCTAGACTCATTTCCTGTGCATGTGTTAAAAGCCATCTTTCGTAAAGACCAAAACTCAAAACTGGTAAAATAGGCCATACGCATTACAGGCTTGCTGAACAAAATCAAGACTTTACTAATGTGTTATTGGTTTGGGGGCTTTTTTTAGAAAGCAAGCAGAGTTACCACAAATTTCTTTTCAAATACATTTTGGCACTGAAAGCCTACGTGCTTCAGGTTTAGGAAATGATTCTCAGATCCTGAAGACAAGACATAAAACAAACCTAAACACATCTTCCTATGAATTGCTACAGTAGCCCACTGCCAGGAGAGCAGGCAGCCACTGGTTTGCAACAACACACACTCAGAAAAGTATTAGCATGGAAGCTGGCAAAAACTCAGTGCTCCAATTCAGAGGTGTTCAGTCAGCAATCACAGAACTAGCACAAACATGGGGTTTTGCCCAGCAGAATCACAATTCCTTTCGCTAACTACACTACATGTAGTTTCTAGATTCAGGAGAGACCAGAAGGATCACATAATCCATTCAGGGAAAAGTTACATAAAGGTGATTAAGATCTAGCTGAGTAGTGTTAAACTATCACAGTAGCATCTCATAATGACTAGCACCAGGGAAAAACTTTTAAATTTTTGGGGCTGCTCAATTGGCATGGAAGTCCTCATGTGCAGAACAGCCACCTAAAGTACGTGCACTGCAGGAAATGCTTTAAGTTTTAACATAAGCTGTTCAGCTGTTAGAAAACTCAGTCTCAATTATGTAGTCTGAAGCAAGTGGCTGCAACTTAAATTATTCATCTTCTGCAATCATCCTGAATAAATTCTTCCAGATCACCACCTTCCCTCATGCTGGGAGGCAGCCAGCATCTTTTTTTGGGAGATTACATCAAGAGATGCAGGGATTTTGTTTATTTTCTTCAGAATATTTGCCAATTGAAAGAATGCACAGAACACAGAATTCCAAGGTGTCATTTCAGCTCTTAAAATAGCAAAGATGCCAAACTCTCAAACCTTGAGCAAAATCCCTAACTCATTGGGATTTTAAAACCCTGGGTCACAGCTCCACTGAGCAGACATCCAGTCAGCACAGATCACATTATTTTCAAATTCTGCTCAAAGTGAACAACTCTACTATCATTTTCCTTTTTTGGGAGTAGACGTCTGAGTGCCAGCTGAAATATTCAAGTCCTCCCACAAAACAAGTCAAAGCATCTACGGAGGAGGTGAAGCCACCATTAAAAATGCATGGAATGAAACCTACTTGGAAGAAGGTAGATAATACTGGGACAAAGAAGTCAACTACTTCAGATCTGAGGCTCTTTGCCCATACAGTCCCACCAACATAGATATTGGCCAATTTCAAATGTACAGATATTAGTGAATTTCATTAACCTTTGTAAAGATAACCAACTAAAAATAGTTTTACAGACACACACACAAAACTATCAAATCCTTTGGCTACCTGATACACACTATAACCATTCTAATGGGTGTAAAACATTCTAGACAGCAAAAAGTGTCGTTAGCTACTTCAAAAGCTGAGCTTTTCATTTTTAATTTCAAAGAAGTTGAGATGTATGCAGCAATATATTTGAGCGTACCTTTCCAGCAAGACGGAAAGAAAGCAGAGACTCCGTAGGAGACGAAGCATTTTCTAAAGTTACTAGATTTAGGCCACAGATTCAGAAATTAAGAATTTTTTCAGGTTTAAAACATCCCTGATAGAGTAAAACACTCAGTTTAACAGTCTCCTCACACAAAGTATTGCTCTTAGAACTAATACCCAAGGGGATCACAGCCAACCCACAGACAGGCAGTAAACCAACTTTCAGCCTTAGCAGCCTCACAAATGCACAGGCACCTGCTGTAGATAGACTAGTCAGAAGACAACAATAGCTTGAAGCCTCAGAGCTGCCCTGACATTTCCAGATGAACCAGAAAGAAATGAAATCTCTTGCTCCATTAGCTGACCTGACACAGTCTGAAGTCAGAGAGGCTTCAGCTGAACACCCTCTGATCAGATAACAGGACTCACTCATCGGTACCATACACAGGAGGCGTTTTGCAACTCCTCTTTGCGTTCACTCGACACGATAAAAGCAACCGCTCTTCAGTCTCATTCTCCACTTGAGCAGAGCTGGAACAGGTTAACTTCCCCCCTGCTGCAGAGGGCTTCATGCTGCTGTACACACATCTTCTTCAGTGGTTAACCTACTGCAGAAGCTGCTGCCTGTCCCATCCCTCCCCCATTTGCTCTACCTTAACCTGCTGCAGAAGCTGCTGCCTGTCCCATCCCTCCCTCATTCACTCCGCCTTCACACAGGCCCCAGTGTAACTGTATTAGTCCACATTACCTATAGAGAATTCTACCTGGGTTTCTGTGATCATTTTTATAGCATCATCCCCAACAGCTGAAGCAGTGCAACAGAGCAAGTTATGCTCTTCTAGAAGCAGAAGCATCTTAAATTATCTTTCCCGCTGAAGACCTGTAACATTTAATGCTAAAATCATGCTCAAAAAATTACAGTGAGCAGCCCAATCCCCTTCTGATGATTACTTCATGATTCTGGAGTGCCTCCAGGTGATTAATCTTCCCATAATCCAGGCATGGGATACAGTTCATATGTTTAATTATTGCATCAACCAAACAAGATGAGAGTTTTAAGGTTCTGTGCTTCAGCAGTTGCTAGTATCACTCATAGAAAATCAAATAACATTGCACTGAAAGCTAGAGAAGCAGTTAAACCATGCACAAGATTGTACAGTGGTTTAGTGTGTCTTTTCCTTTCATTTATGGGAAAGGACTTCTGGACTTTAAAGAGCTGGAAGCACAAGCATCCAAACCAAAGTTAAGCAGTCAACAGCCCTGTTGGTTGGTGACAACCTATTAAGAGCCAGCACTAAACATAGCAAGGCAGGCTATTCAAACCAATCTGTCCACAGAATGTCACAGGCAGAACACTTCATTTCTAGAAACAAAACAAACAAACTAATAACCACACCACAAAACAAACAAAACACCACCACACACACACTTTACCCATACAAAGCCAGAAATAGATGCATCTCCACATTTTAAAACTTCTCATTTAACTGATCTCAGACAGCAAGGCTTAGAGAGGTCTTTTACCTTGCTTATGTGTTAGGAAGTATTTTGGCCTCACAGGTTTACTTTCAAACTGGAAGGTCTGGAAATTATTACAATGGCATATAACCTGCCATTGAAGTTTTCAGAATTCACTGTACCACTACAGGAGTGCTGCTGAGCATGGAAGGATATTGCCCACACCCATGATATTTTAAGACCCCAAGCAGGATCCCAAGTTGATAATCCCTAGTAGAGTGAGTGTCCGGTTCACAGGGAGGAACAACATCAGTTAAAGTATAGGAACTCAGAATGAAACAGCATATCTATTTGCATCTTGGAAATCTCATTCAGGACATGTGGTTGAGATTCAGATAGCACTGTTTGAGGCCTGCAGGAAGGCAGTGGAATAAAGATGCAAGCGCAAGGATAGTATGTTTCCAGAGCTCTTCAAAGGGCTAGGAAAAAATATATCTAAGCAGCGACTGAAGTTGTAAGACAAAGTTAAAATACACTCATAATTGCATTCTTAGTAACACTGGGTCACGCAAAGACAGAATCCACTTAAATACATCACGGCTACCTACTTTTACCAAGTTTTGCTAATGAAGACTTTCCCTTCTTCACTAATAGAGGAAAACATTGTACGCATTTTTAACAGGATCTTGTTCTTAAGTGGTAGAATTGGTAGCACATACACAAGTATATTATCAACAACTACTTTTTACACACAATTATAAAGGACTTTCATAAAAGGAAAGATAAACACAGAAATACTATCAGGACCACTCAATTTAGAAATGGCCTGCCTCACGTAGTACGTGTGATTGCAATCCCACTTACTTTCCTCACACAAAATAAGTCTAATGACAGAAGAAATTTAGCAGATCACTTGTCTACCCAAAGATGCCAGATTTCTCACACAGATTTATCACTGGCATCCTACCATCTCATGGTCTACTTACCACATAAAAAGCAAAATATTCAGATTTGCTTGCAAGTTTACAGATTTCTACCTGCTTATATGAGAAATGCTTAAAATGCTCTGCGATATGAGCAGAGCAAGTTAGTTTTGGCAGAAAAACTCAAAACAGTAGCTGCAGTGATTTTAAAATTCTACTTTTCCTGGCAAATACAATTTGTTACTCAACATATTATAGCACTACAGTTATGAGAAACTCAGAACAGGACTGGAAAAACAATTTGCTTGTAAGTTGTGCGGAAGCTCAAGGTTATATTCTGGCTTAAGACTTTAGAAAAGTGACACACATGATAGCTATGAATATGTGTACCTAGGATTAATCTGCTGAGAAATAACACTCCTCATAGGTCTTCTGCATAAAGATCTTTGTAGAGTACTTTGGTTATTAGTGTCATACTATTTTTTTTTTCTTGAACTGAAGCATTCTTCTGTGTCAGTGCTAACATCCAGTTAATTATTAACGCAATCCCAGCAGCTAGTACTTCATGCTGTCTTTAAGAGCGCCGTTCTGCATACATTCCTACTGTCTGAACTCACTCCTGTCCATATTCACCAGAAACCAGTTTGCTTTCTGGACACAGCTGAGAAGCTGGTACAGGTCTGGTTAAATGAGCACAACTGCCAGATGAAGTTGTTTGCTGAGCTGCAGAGTGAACCAGACAGGGTAACTGATCCTGGGTAAAAACATTCCCTGGTTATTTTTAACTCTGATCCCTTGTGAAGTTTCAGTGAACTAGATGGAGTAAATAGCTACAGCAGTGAATTGCCGGGGGAATGTGGGGACTTTCTGAGCATTTTTCCATACTGGCAGTATTAGCTTATCAAATTAAACCTTCAATTACAGCAAAGCCCTGTTTTTTCAGACTGGAAGTGTAAAAACATTTCCCTAGCCTTGTGCCTTCCCACTGGTGGTCCCTTCTCATAAGCAAACAAAGGGTCAGCTTGCCCTCACTTCAGTTTCTCCAGCTGCACCAGCACACTGCTTTGACTGAGCTTCAGCATGGCACTCGCTTTCCAGCCTGGTTTTGAGGAACTCCACACAAGCCTCTTCCAGAGGCACCTTCTCCTTTTCAGTCCTTTGTGAGCTTTTGTGCAAGCACATTTGTACAAATTACAAAATCCACCACAGAAGTGAAATCACCCAACAGGATCTCCATCTGTAAGTAGAGCTTATGGTACTTCCCCACCTAACTTGAGACATGCATTGCAGGCCTCCCCAGTAACCCTCACGCAGCTCAGGTTTGAGGCTCTGTGTATCCTTAAGGACAGTTAAAGCCCAGGTTCTCCAGCCTTTCCCTTTCCAGTGGCAGATAAGAATCCCCGATTTCGCTTTAATGACGGGCAGCCCTTGTGTACAATGCTTGATAAGTTGCAAGATCAAGCACTTCAAAAGTGAATACGTGACCTTCTTTAACTTAATCATGAACAGCCTGTGCACTACATTCCAGCCAGCCCTCTTAGAAGAAACCTAGTGAAAGCAGCAGTCTGTAAAAGGAAAAAGAAAAAAAAAAAAAAAAAGCAAGCAATTTTTACCTCATTGAAGTTCCACCTAGAAGCAATGCTGCATATCAGGCAGTTTACACATCGGGATGTGACTAGCTGAAGTATAGGCATGCTGTGTTGGAGGAGAAAAATGAGCAAGAAAAGGCAAAGAAAAGAGATTAAGTAAACATCCTTTTTGTTTGCTATCTACTCCAAGTAAT